>OMKZ01033151.1:0-11212 GCA_900302535.1 Neoniphon sammara | reverse complement strand
AGTATAAAGTACAATATTTTCAATGTTTGATTTTGAAGTAATCCAAAAGTATTCAGATTAGATTACAATTTATTTTGCAAGACAATGGATTAAGTTACTAATTACAAAAATTGCCATGTAATTTGTATTCAGTAACTGACTACATTTCAAAGAAATCTGACCCAACCCTGGGTAAGGAAAAATTCAGAACTTTTAAGCTCTGATAATTAGCATGATCAATCTTTCTTTCAGCACAGACTGATTTGTACCTCATTCTATAGATTTGAGCCAGTTGACTAAACAGTAATTTCAACTGTTCTTTCATGGGCACTTACTCTTCTTCATTTTGCAAAGTAGCTTTTGTACCATAGCAGGTAACATTTTCTCGTCTAAAAGATTATGCTGAAGCTCTTGCTCCTAAAATGAAAAAATGGCATGTCCAGTCTACTATGACCTTTTATTATTAGCTAGAATTAGCTAGAATGGATTAAGTAAGTAAGAGTTAACAGAGACAGACATTGCCTGTGTACCATCATCTCTCATGGAGAAAAAAACACTGAAATATAACTTGATATTCAGAGCTACAACAAACTGAACTGCCATCTGTCTAATTTTGTGGACTAAAATAACATCAATTTAGCCTAATTATGGTCTGTTTTGTATGAGGTCTAGTATTTGTCTTGTAGAAACGCATCCTAGGTGGACATTTTTCATCATACTTTTCGTCAGAGTAATTAACATGGACGAGTGCTGGGCTGTGTCCTGTCTTTTTATGCTTGTTTGCAGAAAACACAAAGTGCTTCCTCCTCGGCGAGGTTGAACTGATGAAATACAAATGTAATGTCTCTTGAAACAGAGGGGAAAATGAAAACATGACCCTCACAACTTTTACCGTTCTGTGTACTTTCAGGCAATTATTCAAACAGAAAAAAAGCGAGTGGGTTTGTGAGAGTTTTGCACTGAGTGAAAACAGAAACATTATAAAGTTCATGGAAAAAGCAAACAGTCTAAATGCTATTAAAAATCTGATGTATGACATGTGTGTCACAGAGCTTTTTCTGCCCTCTGCACATATTTAGTATAATTCTTCAACCGTTCCACCTGGTATTGGCAAGTGATATGGGGATCAGGATGCTTTTTGTCAACACTGTTTATCACCACATGAGTGTAAAATGCCACATTTTACCTTGACAAACTCTTTTTTTCTGTTTCTTCCAATGTAGCTCATGCATGTCTGTCTGTTTTGGATCTAGATTTGTTAACATGATGAAGCTGAAACTCTTTCAATCTGCAAAGTGAACCTCTAACCCTAATTTTTGTCTGTTAGTAACACAGCTTCATTCTCCCTAAGATCTATTCAAATTATAAAAAGGACTAACATTTCAATAGGGAGCATATTGTTCAGATATGTACTGCACGGTTCATTTTCCCCTGAGATTAAAGATTAGTGACGTGTAGATTACAGTTTTTGTACTCTGGTCTCTAGCATTGGCAGAGTGGCTAATGTTTGCAAATATTAATTGAATAATCTATGATCAGAGGAATAGCTGTGAATTCTGTCCAAGTACGGCTTTTAACTTTGAGAAACAGCTATTGTTCAGTGTAATCCTAAAGATTAATCCCCCCCCAACCCCCACTAGGTTTGATGGATTCTTTCTCATTCATAACTCTGCCAATAACCACATAAAACTACCCATTACACATTAATAATTTAGAATTTAACCTTTCTGGTTTAACCTTTTAACCTTATAAACAGACATTTTCTCTGATATGTCTTAGGTATAATTACGCAGACTTCTTTTGTGTGGATAATTTGAAAGAAAGGCTTGTCAAATTTAGCATGGCAAGATTTGATTGTTGCAATAATCGCCGACCACCACTCCGAAAAGAAAGTAATGAAATGACTGTCTGGAATATGGAATTAACCAGACAAAAGAGGCCTCGATTCTTTATTCATATTCATGAGCGCACTGCTGGGCAATCTGAATTGGTCTCCATAAGAGCAATGAAAATTTCAGCACAGAGACCCTTGTTGAGCTATACGCTGTGCTGCTCATTTTCAGTATTTCAACGAAGGAATTCTCAGTAAAATATGCTCCGTGAACTCGAGCTCTTTTAACGTCTCTCAGGCCTTTAATTTGAGTTGTCTAAGCCTTCAAGCTCAATGGATGGGGCGTCCGCTGAGGCTTCATTTCTCTTTCTGTCATGGTGTTTTTAACATGAGACTTGGGGGATTTCTTAAGTTGCAGTGTGCGTATTGGTATTGAAATCTACAGTGGCTGTGCTGCATGTGTATGAGGCAGCTGGTGTTTCAGTTTGATATCAATGATCATGGGCCATTTTACTTAAAAATAAAGGTGACGTATTACTGGGAACTTTGATCCATAACTGAGTAAATGGAGAATGACATCCACTTGACAATAGAGATAAACTGTCCTTATGTTTGAACTTTGGCGAGTGGCCATGATGTAAGTGGAATGACACCCTACAAGGTGTCCATTTAACAATTGGATTAGAGGGCAGGGGGTTGGAGGGCCACTTGACATGAGTCTGATTTTTTTTTTTTTTTTTTTTTTTTTTTTTTCTGGATTACAGCTATCCCATTACATTAGGTTTGACTCATCTGACATCTGTTGACCAACTGTGAAGTGCCATTCTGGATGATGCATCTTTAAAAGTTATATAAGGGATGACATTATTTCCAATTGCAATGTTTTTTTTGTTTTTTTTTGACAATCGGCGTGAGTCAATGTGGCAAGTTATGTCTGGTGGTAAATTGATGTCTAATTATTCATTCTCTTCAAGAGATTACAAATGATCCATTGCTCATTTAAAATGATGGATTGGTGACTCGTATCTTTCCTCCCTATTTCACCATCATCAGACACATCCATCAGGCCACTATTCTTTCCCCTGACAGGCTGAAACTGTGAGCATTCATGGTGATCAAAACTCGCACCAACTGTTACTTGTTACTTAACACTCTGCCCTCATAAATGACCAGTGAAGCCACAGTAAATCAATGGTTATGAAGTATACCCTGTGCCCCTTCCTTTTATGAAGACCTCCACACCTCCCTTGGCCGTATTCATATCCACATTACATTAAGAATCCCTTTCACCAAAGAGAACTGAATAACAACCTCAGCAGCGCATTCAATTACAGAACATAATTAAAGAAAAAAATCCATAATATATAATAGACAGAAAAGGTGATAGAGGAAAAGGAAACAGTGGCAAAGACCTCAAATGATAAACTTAATCAAAGCGCCGGCAGTCACCAAAAGATTCAGCTTCCATAGCCCTAAGAACCTCACTAAACTCTGAAAGAGTAATGAGCTCCAAGTTTTGAATTTCACAAACCCTGAGCCAACCTTCATTTTGGGTCTGCATGTTAGGGAGTGCAGGTTCAAGGAAAGCCGATGCCGTGCCCATTTCCACACACAATATTTGTCATGAGCGAGACACTTCATTTTTCACCACTGCTGCGTACGAATTCGTTTACCTTCAGCAGAGTGGAGCCCAGCTCCAGGCCCACCAGCACGGTTCTGTCCACCAGCTCGGCTATCCTGGGGTCGGACACCTTGAGGGAATCCTGGACCAGGTCTGTGACATCCACCTGCCAGTCGGGCCCCAGCATGGTGATGACCTGGTCGGTGCCCTCTGTGGAGGTGGTGTGGAACTGGGTCAGCACCTTGACCAGGGCGCGCTGGTACTGCAGGGTGCAGCCCCGACTCACCCGCCGCTCGTCCTCCTCATCGTCGGCATCGCTGTCTCTGGTGCTCCTTGGAGGGAGGGAGAAGTGGAATAATGGGGACGTCAGTTTAATAACCATTGCTCTCAATTCCATACAAAGGTGACCTTGGATAATAACATATTGATGGCAAATTCTGAGCGCACGCTTTTTAATGTGGCTTCGAGTGTTTGCGCATAAATTTTTGTACAGTTTTGGAATTTCATTAAAAAAAAATTGTGAGTGTGTGAATTTGGTCTAGATAAATAAATCTAAATATTTTATATACATATAAATGTCAAAAACCACAAACTGTCCCCAGCTAATTTAATGTCACAAAAATTTACTTCACTAGAAATGATCCCAATTAGAGAATATATAAGAATGACTGGTTCAATGATTATTTCACTTCACTGTTCCCACATAGTTCTACATATCTATATTTGGAGGTCTTATTAAATGAGGGTCAGTGAGGTCTAATGTCTATTTCAGGGTACATTACATTAAAAAGTTGGAGAAACACTGAGGCAAACGTCAAAAGCTGCAAAAATCCTATTTTACCCCAACTTTAAACTGAGCAGGCACTGCTAAACTGCACAGTGTAGTGAAGCGTAATGTCATATCCCTGTCTGAGGCTTCTGTTCTTAAGGGCCGCCCCTTATTTTATAATTTGACATCATAGCACACATGAAATACTCGGCACCACTCCACACAGATCCGTTAAATTATATGTTCGGCTGTGGTGGCGATGTGGGAAAGGCACTTGAAACCAGCAGGAAAGGAAAGATAAGCACCAAAGAGCCGAATTTGGACTGATGCCCTTCTTATTTCACAGGACCCCTGGGCAGAGGGGTTAAACATGCCAGGTGCATCCCCCACCAAGCGCAATCTGTTCTACAACAAGATGTATGAGTTATCCAACTTCCCTCAGCAGGCCTGACAGTCTGCCAGTTTCCCCTTAAAAAGCCCTCCTCTGCTTAATCTTTGCTTTGACTTACGATTTGAGCAACTTGAGATTCAGGGGAGGCAGCGGGCTTGTCACCGGCTGACAAAGTATATCCCACCTATTGATGCGAAGAACAGGTCTGAATATTAGGCTAAGCACTTCTGTCTTGGGGTCTCTGAAAAGCTTAGACAATACTCCCTTGGCACCGAAATGCATTGCACCAAATCACGCTGCACAGGTGCCTTTTCACACAGCCCCACGACTGGGTTTACCTGGGTTTTTCTTCTACACCACAATACAACTAGGACCACAATACAAATCGACAGCACCTCTTTCTTGCTGTGAGCCAATGAAAACTCCTCATTCACGTAAGCCACGCTGCATTATTTGTCCGTATCACCTGTAACTTTGTGCTGGAATGTTATATAATCTTTACAAATAAATCTGCCTCCCATAAGGTTAATTCCTTTGACACTGTAAAATATGACTGACCACGGCTATAGTGGTTGGTCCTATTTTACACTGTCAAATAAAAAAGAATAAGAAAAAGAAAAAGAAAGAATAAGATATAAGATCTATAATACTGATTAAATTAGTCACATTTAGCTACGACAAACACACAGAATGCATTTGTGCAATCAAGAAAAACACAAGTATATTGATAGCAACACTATGCAACTGTCAAGATATGCCAGTTCCACATGAGGGATATTCACCAAAAGCTAATCATGCCCACCGCTACGCCGCCCTTTGTCCAATCAGAGTGAAAAGTGAATCGGTTCTTCCTTGTCCCATGACCAACCTTTCCACAAAGTGTCGTGATATTTCATGAATCCAATCGGAAGTTACATGCCTTTTAATGTGAAGCCCCGCCCCCTGCCACGCCCACTTTGGCCGATCAGTATGGACAGTGACTCAGTTCCTCCTTGCCCGATGACCAACCTTTCCACAAAGTTTTATGCAAATCCGTTCAGAAGTTTAGAGACAAACAAAATAGGGCGAAGACATCACCCCTATCCAACACCACTGGCAGAGCTAATTAAGGGTTAAACAGACAAAACGACGCATTGCAAGGGTGCCATTTATATTCGGTAAGAGGATGAGGGTGAGCGGATTTTTCCTAGCTCTGTTTAGGTGGAACGGTGAAATAGCTGTATGTGTGGGATGGCAGATTGGCCAAAGGTGAAATCTCGTCAACCTCTGCAAGATTTTGCTTTTGGAGCTGTGAAGGATTCCCACCCCGCTACACATGGGGATCGAAGCAATTCGCAAATACTGGCTGCTTGCTCACATACCGTCTGTTCAGACCCCCATGACTCAAACTGAAAAAATAGGCTCATCAAAAGCAACTGCCTGCTCATCATGACTTTATAAACTTACAAATAACACAGATGACACAAGTACGTCTTAAGCCGACGTGCAATTTAGAGCCATTTAGGTTTTTCACTGTGGGCCTTTGTGTGTTTGAGACTGACTGTGTTGCTTTAGGACATGTAGTTTTAGTTAAACTTAGAGGTTATACAAGTTAACTTAACGACTGACGTGGAGACTGCACACTCACTTACTCATTCAGTTGAGGGCAGAGGAAAAACCAATGAGACAGTATGACTCTCTCTTTCTCTGTCAAGGAGTTTCACAACTCTTGGCTCAGGTCAGCGAAAGTGTACCTTCCTGAGACTGTACCTGGAAATAAGGTTGATATTTTTTCTCCCCCAGAAGAATATTGTCTGTTCTTATTAGAGTCTCTGATACAACCCGAACGCGCTGAAGCTTCAGTGCACACAGACTGGCCTGCCCGATTACACTCTCTTTCCTTTTTTAGACCATGTTACTGGATAATACAGCCAGTGAGCAATTCCGCTGCACTGTAGCAAAGGCCCACTGCAGGCCAAGAGCCTCTGATGAAGGTTCAGAATGTGTCACGTTGCAGAAAGGAAGGGATGTAGGATGGAAAGATTGCAATGAAAAGGAAAATATAAGGGGAACGGAGGTGAGAGAAACAGCGTGAGCGGTTGGAGAGAGTGTAAAAGAAAGATAGTGTTCTTGCGAGAGAGTAAACGCTAGACAATGAGAGATGGATGGAGGGGTTGAGAGAGACATGAATGGCAGGGAATTTACCTCTGCTAATTGTAAGAGAAGAGCAAAGACAGAAATTCACTCTAAAAATCCCAGAGTAAATAGAGAGGCTTTAGCAGAGGCTGTTGTTAACAAAGAGGCTGACAAGTGTCTTGTTTTGGTGTTCCATATGTACTAATGTAGTTATCTGCCATAGTATCCGTGCCATTATTAACATCTGACAAAATATTTTCAAAAACAGGCTAAAAACATCAGTGTTCATCAGATGGCTGTATGTAACTACTTTAACTTCTTAAAACTGATATTTGTGGAGATTAAGAGTTCTATCTTAGTATTTGGACCATAATCCATATGAGACCATGGTGGAAGTGGCTTGTGGTCTCCATCTCACTATTGGTGTAAGAGTTTCTCAGAAATGAAGACCACATTCCCCATAATCCCTGTAACTCTCTGTCTCTCCCTGCTGTCTTTGGTTTTACTGAAGGGGATAAACATGTTGGAAGTGATTTTTATATTGGCCTTCGACCATCTGCCAATGCCAGAACTCTGAGTACTTGAGCTCTTTTTGTGTTGGAGGAGCAGTGCCCTCCTTTTGTTTTACGCCATAAAGAAATCCCTTTGTTTCTCATGGCAATCCAGCAGATTTCCCGCCAAATCCGACCTGGTGGCGCACAATGTAAAATGCCAGTCGTCTCGCTGATGGTCTCATTTGTTTAGGCTAATTCTAGCAATATTTCAAAATGAATATGGTAATACGCCGCTGATGTTAAAATGCTACATGTAGCAACTTTAAAAGGGCCAAATCCATGTGGGATGCCTGCGAGTGACATCACTGGTTTGCATCAGCACTTTGTTTCAGTGCCTTGAACAAATTTCTTCGATGAAGAATGGGGATATCTGGCTGTGGAGCATGGAACAGAAATGGGAAATATCGGATCCACACAAATGTAACGGATATGTCCAACACCACTGAAAATATCATCGTGGATTACAAAACAGAGACACCTATGAGAAGGCCAGTCAGTATGCAGCAACTCCAACAATCTATGTTTGGCACATCTAAGAAAAATAGCAGCTGTCTGTGTGTATAGAGTGGCTTGTCTCGGACACTGTGAGGTATGACAGACAAAGGTATAGAAAATGATACACTCTCTGTAAATCGAAACTACAGCATGCAATTCTACAGGCCCGGCTGTGTGGCAATCATAGGAACTTGAAATAGCTTACAATAGGTCTTTCATTACTGCTTTTATGAAAGCACCAGGGAAATTAAATATAAGTCTGTGTAGATAATAGGCTTTCATAATTATGAAGGAAAAAAATTCTACTACACTCTTTTGGTTCTTAATCTGCTCCAGCATACTTTTGTGAGAAAAAAAAAAATCCAAGCCACGGCAATTTGCTTGGAACAATGCATGTCAAATTATTGATTACTCAGGGAATGTCACATAAGAAGGCTAATATAATTATGCAAGAGTTATACCATCATATGAGTCTGCCAGCAAACCGTAGGGGCTGGTATACATTGCCAAATAGCAAACAGCATTCAAAATAATGGGATCTAAAAGTCTCGCTGATCTGGGAAAAATATATATATATATGGTTCCTCATCTTCAAGGTACAATTTTGGTAGCCTGGACTTATTTCAAAAAAGGAATGAACGGTACTAAAGTGTGGATTTAAGAGATGTTTTGGATGTCAAAATATACCTTGTAGAGCCTATTATAATCCACTGGAGATGTTTGAAAAATGAGGATATGCATGATGTCTTTCAAGCATTCCGAATCATTTGAAACACAGCCATTCTTCAGACGACTCCTTAATTCTGCTATTTGTATTCCGTTTGGATAGAAATTAATTTGATCTACGCTGCTGTTCGCCTGTGTAGTGTTAAAGCAGCCAATCACACGAGTCTCACTGCTGCCATTCAACATTTAAATGAAGGGATCTGGGCCTGTTTGGTACTGGTCAATGCATGACAAGAATACAAGAATGTTTTAATGAGCCGGAGCCCCTTTGCACGAGACTCAATTTTTCATTTGGATGCTGGCTTGAAAAAGCTTTATGCTCCCTTTGTTACCATTTTTCTGCATCTACAGGGGCTAAAGAGAATTTGTGTGGTTTGCAGGTAACAACGGATTCGTTTTTTATGGCCTGCTGCATTCCATCTATCGACAAAAGGTTCTATGATATCAACATGAAAGCTGCACAAGTGGCCTTGATCCTTCAAGATGGGAAGGATATACATTAAAAAAGAGGCATGAAATCGAGTGCAGAGGTCCATTTCATGATGCATGCAGTATGAATTTTACACGATGTGGAAGAAGTGAATATTTGAACGCGTGGGCCGAAGGTTTCTGTATGTCACTGTCACATTAAGGCTATGTTTACACACATACACAGTAGCTTAACTAGATAAAAATGACAACCTGAAGCTAAAAAAAAACTGGTATATGCTGCTATATTCTGCATCAACACCCATTTGGCCCCCTTTTGGGAGTGTAGCTAGAGAAGCTGTTAAACTCTGACCATCCTTGTGAATCTGAAAATTACCTGCTTGTTAATGTAATGACTCTGTCATTATCTACATTAAACAACCAATATTTGTTGGTACAAAAAGCTTTGAATGTATTTACTTAAAGTCAAATGAGGTCTTCTTCTTAGACTCCGGTCTTGTTGATTTAAATAGATTCGGATAGGTACGACACATACATGACATCCTCATAGATGCGAGCATCATTTTGCTCCAAGCAAAACACATCAACGCAGGGTGCATTTCTGCTATCTACCTGAACCAGGGCGTCTAATTGGAGCAAAAGAAGCAAAACAGAGAGGAGGCTGAAATGCTTCTTAGCTTCTAATTTTGAAATCCGTGGATCTGAGTGCTCTTTGGATAAAACGAAGGAGTCCTCTGGTTATCATGCATAAAAAATAAAGATCCAAGGCATTCTAAAAATCAGAGAGTAAGTGTCCCTAATATTTAGAGTGTATAATCATGTTAGGATTCTTTTCTATGAGGGCAAACCCACTAATCGTCTTAAATGTACGCTAAGTGCATCTGCATGTAGGGTCGATCCTCACCTTCGGTCGGGCAGGATGGGAACCCTCCAGCCTTTGATGAAGCTCAGGTTGCTGTCGGAAAGTTTGACCTGGAGGGGGAGTTTGGGCACCCAGACCGTCAGCTCCAGCGGCGCGCTGAGGTGCTCGTAGCTGAAGATGACCCTGGCGTTCATGGAGCCACGTGTCTCTTTCCCATTGACGAACACGTAGTCACAATTCATGGAGACCTGGGACAGATCAGGGTCAAAAGTCAGAGACCATCTATATGGTAATGGTCACATCGGTGGCAGACAATCTATGCGATATAAGATGATATACAGTAGAGTACGGAAGAGGCTGTCAGGCCAGAATTCATTGCATTGCATTTCAAGGACGACTCTTGCCGTAGAGCAAATAGAGGGAATTAGATCTCTTAGGTATTTTAATGTGCTGTGAACCTTTACGTCACAATAAACCATCTTTACTAACACTCTAATTTTGTCCATACAATATCTATCTACGAGGCACATCGTAAACCATGTACCACACAGGCCCAAGATTATAGAGGTTTTCATTCCAATAGAACACTACAGTGTGCTGAATTCATTGATTTATACCTCTTTAACCGGAGAGGATGAACTAATCAGAGAGCTGCTGTGGTGTTTGGTTGGAATGGAAGCCTGCAGGGCCTCGATCACACATGGTTGAGATCCACTGCTGTAAACATTGCTTACTTGGGAGGAGGGGGTAAGGGGGTTGGGTTCTCAAATCTAATTTGCATCTCTTACACAGTGAAATTAGTGGCCCTAAGCGGCCTACGGTTAAGGCCAACTCCACAGTCCAAATCAAGCAAATGAACCACATCCCAAACCCACCACCTCTCTCACCCTTCTTCTCTTCTCCACATGACGATCTAAGTGTAATTATATAGACACATGTGACAAAATAGCAATAATTCACATGACTTGAAAGCTGACAGCAGAGCAACATTTCATGTGTGCTCTGGTTCATAATAGCTACATGCCACTAATAATAAACACAGATTCACTCTGTATGTCACCTTTGATTACGTATTCACGCAGTGTGTGCATCGTTTGAGACACAGCAGTAATATAGTGTGTCAATTTATTGTGTAAGTCCACCTCACAAATGCCATTTTTAACTTAAAACCATGCCTTGGCTTTCTCGTCTAGTCAAAATCTGCAGCTCCACCTGAATTATCATAAATACTTGTCCCCCTCTAATACTAAATTATTAACTGCAATGGATCTGGAGGGTTTTGCTTTTGGGCTCCCGTCGAAGATTTATCTAGTAGTGGGAGGTAGCTGGCATTGTAATCAGAGGATCTAATCTCCCGCAAATGGAGGTCGGGCTGGCCAGTCTTCTCAGGGCTGGGGATTCATCATAACTGGGAGGAGGCCTGGGTAATAAAATTCCTTT
>OMKZ01033148.1:0-41658 GCA_900302535.1 Neoniphon sammara | reverse complement strand
AAGTAAAAGAAAAAAATAAGAGGACATTAGATTTCATGACAGCTAGCGATGCAAAATTATGATTTTACTAAGTGCATTTCCTCTCAAAGCGCTTTCTTTTTTCATCCGAACGCCTAACAATATCATGGCACGTTCCCATCGCGTTCGCCTTCCTCCCTGCCGTTTTTGTGCTAAACGCACCCACAGTTTGGCTGTGAAAGCCTCAGCTCACAGTCAACTTGTTGGAAAAAGACCATGCCAAGTATTCCACACCATTTCCAATTAATGATGCTGCTCTTGGCAGCAAAGTAGTAAATGACTACCAGGAGGGTTGTTTCATTTCCCAGGATGAAGTCTCCGCAGCTTCCGTTTCTCACTCAAGAATTGATAACTACGATATCCAATGACCCACTTACTTACTAATGAGAGGTCATCACACACTGGGTATGAATGCCGGGGGAAAATGCTGTCATTTCTGATAGGAAATTCTTTAGTGCTTTATTGACCTTAAGGGACAGACCAGTATTTGTGGCAATTGGCAGGTGTATGAGTTAGGGACAAAAAAGACGAACTACTGTAGGGCAACTTTTAATGGAACCAATGGGACCGGTGTCTTTGTGTGTGTGTGTGTGTGTGTGTGCGCGTGAGAGAGAGAGAGAGACAGAGAGAGAGAAAGACACGCTACAAAATAAGGATGGTGGCTGACTGATAGTAGAAATGTGATGGACAGTGATTGGCAGACGGATTGTAATGCTGATGAGCTGTGGGCCCAACTTACCAACTGACCATTACACTTCCGAACATCCAAGTCTCAAGTGTCATGCCTCCGATGATTCATACGAGCTGGAGCGCAATCAATCTATCTGCAAAACAACATCAGTCTCTGGAAATCCCATTGGCCACCTGGCTATCTGATTCCAATCAATAACATGGCAGGCTATCACAGCTGTAGCATGAATGGTCCTCCAAAATGACAGCCATATGTCCAATAAGCAAAGCACTGAGTCACTGAATCTACACCAACCATTACATTAGTGTATTATGAGTATATATTTTATGAGTCATGTAGTAAGATCTTCTTTTTCAGCAACCCTGTAGTTGTCAAACAGGCTCTCAGAGTACTCAAACTTTGAGGTAGTGAAGTTAAGAGTTTCAAGCAGGCTCAAATTTGCAAATCTCAGAATTAACATAGGTCTTGACATAGAATAGCGGGGAGTTGTCATGGAGGATCATGAATATTCAAGCCTATGACCTAGTTTGATATGCTAGAAGAACAGGACAGTGGGGTGCAGGGTAAAAATCCATTTGAACTCAAATATACCACAGCTGTGTTGAAATATGACTAAATGTAGCAGGGATTTTATTTTGATTATTCAACTTTTAGTCTCCAACTTACATTATTTCAACTGTTGAGCTATATCTTAGCCTGTTCTTCATCGACTTTGCAAACTATGCTAATAGAGACTTACTATCTCCACATATTTTGATCATCTAACATGCTTTAGCACTGAACTAACGACATCAAAATGGCCCAATTTGATTTCACAATGAAGACAAAGAACATCATTCCAACAATCTAGTCCACCATGAGAGTTAAGTCCCTGCAAGAGAAAGTGTGAACACCCTTCCTCTGAATCATGAGGCAACATACTGAAGTACACAAATGAAAAGTGTTTCATTCTTGCCAGACCATAAGTTAATAAAAAATCCACTCTGTTGGCACCAGACTGTCTGACACAAACTCAAATTGATTCATAATTGAGTTTGTATAGATTTTTATCCAGCTTTTGCTGGTTACATTAGGGCTTGACTAGTCTCATTTTGCAGTGGAGTGTACAGCAAATGCAACCCACGCTCCCGGCATACTGTGTCCTGTGCATTGCAATAGCTTGCTCAAATAATAACGGGCTTTGAAGGACAATTTTACTTCCTTCTACTTGTCAATGTGCAGCCACTGAAGGATTCAGTCGGGGTCACCTTTTTCCATTGACACAAGCCTTTTTTTCTGACATGATTAGAAATTATATTTTGCTTTTCAATGTTAAATGGGACTCAAAATAACATATGATTTTCACATCAAATAGAGAAAAGATTTTCTTTGAAACAGTGAAACTCTGGGCAAGAGATAAAAGGTTTTACACGCAGCATCTGTTAAGTCATGTTTCGAATTAAGATTCAGCGTGGACATGAGGGTTTTCAATTTGGATTCCGTACACATACATAAAACATGTACACATGTAGGTCACTGAGAAACGGAAAGGAAAGCAGAATCTAGAAATGCTTAATCTGAAATACAAATGCTGAATGAAATATTGTCTCCCAATTTATGAACAGACAAGCCTAAGTGGGAACAGTCACGAAATAGGCACCGGAGTGATATACCACAAAAAGTCAGTGTCACTAAAGGTATATTGAAAACCTTGGATCTGTCTGGCTGTACTTTGCCAGCCTTTGTTGGTGTCTCACTTGGTGTGAGTGCTTTGTGATTAAGCAGGGGGCAGGCAATTCATCAGACACTGCTGTCCATTCAGTCCTCACTGGGGCCTGTCATACAGGTCTCTATCCAAGCCCTGAGCCATGGTCAATCTTCAGCCAGACAGCAACCTCCCTTTGTGATAAAAAAAAAGACCAAGTTTGGGATTTATGGCCGATCTGCAACAAGCCTGAACGCCTCCTCAGGGAGCACATAAAGCACTGTAGAAAACAGAGTGTGAGCAGTAACACACACATTTGTCTTTTATGGCTCAATGTACTGATAATGATGTTTGATTTTCCATTATGTTCCAATGAAAGGTGAAAGAATCTGAGTCTAGCACTGTGATGTCCTGACCCATTGCTGTAAATGCCCATGTCCATAATATAAACTTTGCCCATTAATTCCACTGGGATCACACACCCTGAAGAGCGTGCTTAAGATATTCCAGGGCCCCGAGGTGCTCATTAGGTCCACCTAGTGAACAATAACATCATAATAAAAAGGATGCTGTGAATCTAAACTGTATGCAGCGCTGTTGTTTTTCTAATGCAGGACCCAAGGCGCAGCAAAGCAGCTCTTTGGTTATAAAGGCAAGTCAGGTACTATCACTTACACATCTTTGTATATGTGTTTGACGGATCCTGTGCACATTTAAATGAGGGTATATGTGCTGCACATTGACAGTGCTTCATTAAGAGACTGAAATATTCCCATTTCATTTGGTAGAATCCCCAGTGCCGTATTTATTGGTTGTCCCAGGCAATACCATGGAACATTAATAACACATACCAATATCATTCACCATGTGGGATAATTAGGCAGCCCATCCCTGAGAAGAGGTTATATGGCCTATAAATTCTATTAATAAGCTAGATATTGGTTTAAGATCTAGAGGCCTGGGTTCTAAACTTGTCATGAGAGTAGCAGAGCATTATGACGCCTTGGATCCATGGGGACAAGAATTAATGGATTTTGTCCTCAATTAAAGCTGAAAAAGGTAAACATCCCCCTCCTTACTATTTCATTTTACTGCTCAAATATACTTAAATTATGAATAAATATGGAATCAGTCTTTAATATTATTTCACCTCTAAAGTGATTAGCTGGGCCTAGTCTGAGTCCCTATGAAACTGAATCCACTGATTGCCGAACAGTAACCTGTCTTCACAGTGCTTGAAAATGATCAAAAAGTGTTGACAAAGTGAGAGCAAAACAGATAAAACTCAGATAAAAAGCCAACAGGGACCACTGAACAGCCTGCAGTATCAACAGTTTTCCTGATCTTTTTATTTATTCACTATACTAATTTAATCTTTGTTTATCCAGGTTAGTTCCACTGAGAATGAGGATCACAGTGGGATTTTGCTTATGTTGTTCAAGTATCTGCCACTCTGTCTGCACCACTACCATCCATCCTGCCACTCTAGTGCAAGCCTCTTTCCACCATTATAAGTGCAGAGAAAAAAGCAAAACAAAGGTCACCATATTTACTAAAGAATTTCAATAATCACGATGCTGCACAATGTATAGCATGTATTCCCACAGTTGCCTGGTTGTGAATGCAACACATTAAAATAAAAATCTGACATTTTCATATAAATAAATGTCAGATTAGCTACTCACTTTAACAATTCACACCTAGCTCATACATTTGCTAATGGAAACACCTGGTGCAGAGGAAGTGATGTGTTTTATGCAACAGTGGTTTGTTTGGAATAAAGAACCTGATAATTAGCAGTGATAGCCGCAATGGTTGATTAAGATAAGTCTAATCTATGTACAGAAGCTTAAACTTCATCAACAGAAAATCCAGAAGAAGTAATCAGTTAATTACCAACAAAAAAAAATAAATAAATAAAAAATAAAAAAATAACAAAAGCACACTTGTGACAGTTTTTCTCACTTTTGACTTACTTTATTGTTTCTGAGTGGCCGATGGAGAGCTCTGTCAGCCCGTTCAGGACATGGAGTTGACAGTTTTTTGAAAGAGGGTGTGGCTCATAACTCAGAAAATCAGTCCAAGGCTGGCCGTGCCGCACAGTCCCTCTTCCTTCGCTGGTTATAATTACCTTATGACAGAGGGGTGGTGAGACAAAGGCAGGCAAGTGGTTGCAGGATGGCACTGAAGCAGCAGGAAGAGTGGCACAGGAACAACAGGAGGCTGGCTGAGGAGCGACAGGAGAGTGGCAGAGGGGGAGCCGCTCAGCAGCAGCAGCAGGGTGGAAAAGGTAGCCTGAATCCAAGCCCCATGACTCCCCTGCTTTCATTTTCCTTTCTATACACTCTGCATTCACTTGTTCATCACATGGCCATTTGAATTTTCTGTTTCGTTGGACTGGCATGACTGACTTTTAGGCTGCTTTCCTAAATTCATCGTCACCTGGACCGATGATTTCCCCGTCCTCCACCTAAACTGATCCAGACCAATCACAGTAGCAAACAGCTGCCTTACTCACAGGGGTGCATGTAAACATAGGCTGCCCACAAACTGGTGAGTAAACAAAGTGCTCAGTGTCTGTATGCTCGAACTGCTTCCTCAAATGAAACTACATCCAGTCTCATGAAAATTTGAAAAACTCAATTGATCAGTGGTCAGCGAGTGAACATGAGAAAAAGTCAAAATGAGAGATGCCTTGGGCTGGATCGAGGCTACACAGAAAGAGCAGCAGAAGAGCTCCGGACATTGTTCCCTTTAAGGTGCATCAGTGTCACATGCAGCTGCAGGCCCAGTGTCAAGAAATATCTTCTACAAAGCAGAAACAAGCACACGGACAGATATGCAGGAGTGCAATTTGGACAGCATTGTAATTTAAATTGATTATCAGTGACTGAGTGCTGCAGAGAGTGAATTTGTTTAACAGCAAGCTAGCAGAAATACTTTTACACTGAATGAATAACTATTGATATCTTGCAGGTTTATTAGCTACAAATTGGCAAACATCTCATTCGATATATAGCTACTGTATCTATATGCTGGCAGAGGTGATAATTTATTCTTTTTTCAAGTAACTGACATATGGATAAAAACTTTTTTCCCCATCTAATACAACTTGATTTTTAATGATGCTGAATGACTTGTTTCATGAAGATATGTCAGTCAAACCCATCTTTCATTACATTATCAACCATTTAGACAAGAGTGCACAGACAGGGTGAGAACAAGTATGGAGACGTATTTAAGTATCTGCAAACAGTGAGATACTGAGGTCTCAAACAAGACGTAATTGTTTCCAATGTTTTTGTGTTTCTATACCACTGGCAACAAGTCCTTGTCTTGCTATAATTATGTTTTGATACATAGGCAATATATCTAAATAGACAACAAAGCATTATCTGTATTTTTGATGGCAAATTATTATGAATTTAGATAGCAAACATGGTTATTAATAGGCAAAGAAAATCCAGTAATAACTAATTTTGCTGTTTTTAAGTAATATGCTTGTTTTGAGCAAGCTGTGATTCATGGTAGAAATACTGAAAAAAAAAAGGGAAAAAGCTTGGGTGACTGAATGAATCTGTGGTTGGGAAACACTGTTCCCTAACTGGACAGTGACAGCTCACAGTGTCCTGAACTCCTTCCTGCTATAGAGCTGCCATTCCTGGCTGAATATACTGTCCGATCACTGAAATACAAAGATATATGTGTGCCCCAGAGATCTGCGAGGAGAAAAAATTCCTATTACCGTATGAGTAATAGGATAATTGACGTGCTCTCAAAACATTCCTAGAATGACTGCAAAGAAGTTTATAGTAACAGAATTTGCCTATTGCCTCCACCTCAGCCCTCCTCCAGGCAGGGCGGTCATGTCTGGCTGCCAAATGGGCTACAATCAGCAAGAGCGTAGTGGCAGAGGACCCACTTAAACACAGGCTGAGCCAAGAAACTGATCTCCTGCGAGAAGAATGTCTGGCTGTCTTCCCATGTCATGCAGCGGTGCTGATGGGCTGATAAAGGCTTTGCCAACTGGATTCTTCCTTTCCTCTAACACTCCTGATTGGCCCAAAACGGAGCTAGAGCGCTGGGAGACACCAGCTCTTTGTGCAGCGTGCAATGAGGAAGTTAAAGGAGCTCCAGGATAATTGTGACAAGGTGGTGACCCCCGTGCCCAGGTCAGATTTCTCTGGGACGGGGGCTACTTCCTGGCCAAAAGCAAACTATCCAGTGAGGAGTCAAGCCTGCATAACCACTGCTTTACATTATCACAGGCCTTGGCCCCATGAGACTGATTTACTCATCAGTTTCCTCAGTTAAGTAAACGCTGCACATAAACTGTGATGGCTCTAACTGACAAGGCAATGATGTGGGAGGATGGGCACCTTACCTTTTTGTTTATTCCCCCTCTGGAAAGATGAGTTACTGAAATGTTTTTGGAGGAGGGCTGTGAGTTGATTAACTGCTACTGACTGATTTTTGTGGTTATTTCAGAACATAAACCCATCACTTTATTGATCAGGCAGGTTTATGTTCTCTTGTTTTATGGTTTCATGGCAATTCAAGCTCTAATTGGCCTTAACAAAACAGACAGTGAAGAGATTAATGCTGAACCATTCGGTTACAACACAATTACACTCACTGTGAGGAATTAAATACAAAGTTGCATATAGACAGTAGATGTATGATGGTTTATCACAAATACATGTTTGACTTTAATTCATAGACTAACATAATTCAGAATAATGATCATGCCACTGTCTGTCATTTGAGCCTCTTGATCTTCTCACACTAAAATATCAATTTCTGACAAAAGTATTTTGTTTTAACATGATTTTCCATTTTGTTTGGGGGCTGAACTTTATGTAGCTGAGCTATGTTTACACACCTCAGCAATGCTGTATTTTTAAACCTTTTTAAGTTCTTAATTGGTGGTTGCAATTAGTGATATACCAGACTTAAATCCACACCGTATTTATTTCAAATATCAATGTTAGTAATGATAACACAGATCATTAAAAGGTTTGAATTTTTAGAAATTAAATCAACTGCAGTTAAATAATGTAATAAAAAAAGCATTAGTGTTGTCTTTGTGTTCAGTGCCACTCATATTGTTGGTAACTATATTAAGGGGCATTGTTACACTATAACCACATTTAAAATATCAATTATTTTAAAAACAATGGAATCAAATTTGTGAATAGAATTAGATTTTTTTTTCCAGACTCAGTGGTTGGTTTCGGCTTAATTATCTTTTGTTTCAGCCGTGACCCAATCTAAAATCTACTCTTTATACAAATTCAACTCTCCAGCAGTCATTTGTTAATTTCCACAGTTTATAAGTTGATTAGCGGCTTCTGCGAAACCTCAGCATTTGCATCTGAAGGCTGAAGATGAGCAAAATACTTTCACAGTGGAATTACAGTAATGACCTGCCTAACGGGTCAACAGAGAAGAGGTGAAAGCAATTTTACACATAGCCCACAGAGACCATGATTCCAATTTGAATAGCCTTGTGTCTCTTGTTTTTATTGGTTTGGACCATTTATTTGATAAAGCACATGAGGGCTGGGTGGGAGGCTGAGCGAGGAGAGGGGAGAATTATGACAAGTGTGTATCCTATTAATTTATTGTGGCTTAATTAGATTTTTCCCTTTACTTTCGCTTGAAGTTACTTGAGAAATAAAAGAGTAATGTAATGCAGGGAGCATGAATGAACAGTATTCACAGATGTGAGCAGATTATGCAGAATGTTGGCATTAATGTGGAAACATCAAGGCTCACTGAATCCTTCAGGTAGGTTCTGCATAAATGTGGTATTAGGAAACCAGAGACAGTCCTAAAAAGATCTTTTAAAGCAAGTATACTTGTGATACATGTTTCTTCTGTGGAGTTTGCTGTTTGTTTCTGAATGATCTGTAAAGCATCTATAGCATGTGGGACTTAGAGGTTACACACATAAATATTTCCACAATGCTTTCAGAGATACCACACTGCTATCTACATTCAATTCAAACATTCTTACAGAAAACAAGTGTCTTTACACAAAACCTTGCCCAAACAATTCAGCTTGTTAGATCTGGTGACTATTCAGGTGTAAATACATTTTGCCTCTCCTCGCAAACAATTTTCAACAATGCTGTCCTTTGAAGTGAACAAAGACAATTAGGATCACATTGATTTCCTCGTTGTCTGCATGGCCATGCATCCTTCTTTTCTTGATGCCGATGAGAAATAAAAACAATCTGTCATTCAGCATTAAATCCACACAATGAAGGCAGGCAAAGTCAAACCTGATGGTATATAACTTATAGAGGACGGGGGAACGTATAGGGGGGGAATTACAATGCAACATTCACAGAGTGAATGTTTTTGACAGCAGTGCCTGTTGGGTATACAGCCGTCTGTGAGTGCCAGATTTATTAAAAAATGTCTTGCTTGTTGAGCATGTTTTCTAAAACTACAGGCACTGCAGATACACAGCACTCTTTTTTCTCTCTTTTGTAAACATTCAAACAGGAGTGGAACAAATGAGCTTGATTCCAAAGGTCACATTGTCATATTACGAATGGATTTATGATGCAGACATATGCAGCAGCTCTTTAAAGCTTATATGAGCGCTGTTGTCTCGGCTGGCTGCTAAATGTTAGTCTTGCTTGTAATCCACAGTGCTCAGCCTCCTCTGGGAGATACAGCATACCTTGTCTGGGCGTAAAAGCACTAACCTCAGCCACACACGAAGCTTGTTAACTGTACTCGGAGCAAGAGCTAATCCACACTGCAGTACCTTGTTCAGGGAGGAAATCTACCCTGGATTAAATCTTATCTTATGCCCACCGTCAATTTTGTGCTTTGATGCAGTTTCAATAGTACTGTAAACCCTTTTCCAGGAATAATTGCTTGACACCCTTAATATTCCAAAACAGTGAATTAGAGAGTAGATACTGAGATTGAAATAAACAAGATAGTCACTGTCATGTTTGATCAGCTTACACCAACTTTGAGACTTTCATAAGATATCTAAGAGTTTAAAATTCACCGCCAAAGCACAAGAAGCAAAGCAACAATGCAGCAATCATTTAATCTTTGATGGCATATTTTGGAGGAGTCACAACGCTGTTTTATCACAATATTACAAGGATTTACTTGCTATATGAGAAAGAAAATATGGTTGGTTTTCATCAGATATAAAAATTCTTGGCCCTACAGCAGATTGGCAACCGAGATCTTCATAGGACAACAATCATACGTTGCTAACTCCAGACACCAAAATCTCTGCTCAGCCTCTCGCTGTGCATTTCTAATTCAGGGCTTAACCATAATCTACAATATGTTCCTTGATCATTTTCAGAAAATCATTTTGTAGTCTGCAGAAAGAGGGATGTATGGGCCTACTTGCAGATAAATGCAATGGTAATCTTATAATGTACTGTGATGAACTGGATTATTACATCAACAAAACGGAGAAGTAGTTCAATGTAATCCATAAATCCATATCCCTGCTTCCAACAAATGTGGGCTGTGTGCTGCTCAAGTTTTAAGTTACTATTATTCAAAACATTTCTTTTAGGTAAACATTATGTAAAACTGTGCATTTCATATCATATGAATAATATGAATGCCTGCAATATACTTTGTCATCTTTAAAGCTGCATCATTTAATGTAGCATTTAAGGATATTCATATGAAAATCCTAAAATTCTCAATGTAGCTATTTTTCCTCACCAGATGCTTACTTTGTTCTTCACTTTCCTTAAAAATTACTTACTAAAATTTCACATGTTAAGGTTTCTCTTCATCAATGACTGAAGTCTCCTTTCTGTGACTCCCAGAACTACAGTCAGAGTCAAATATCAGGCTGAAACTGGCCTGTTTATTAAATATTTCCTCCTCATATTGGCCAGTAAATGTTTTACACCTCTGATGTATGGATGGATGACAGAAGCTCCTCCCACACCTACCTAGATATGAAAAAACAATGTAAAACCTGCGATGAAATTTGTTCTTCTTTGAATGTTTTATTATTATTTGTCAAATTGTTCAATAATGTTTTTGTAAATTAGTTCTTCATTTATAGGCAATAATGTGTAGTGTCCAGTGACGGTCTAAATGTTTCAGAGACTTTTACACGACAGGAATAAAAATCTTTCAATTCTGAAAACACTCAATCCATGTTTTTAGTTTGAAATTGGTCAAATATAATATTAAGATACTGAATATGAGCATAAAATATCAGGTATTGACAATTTAAGTTTAAAAATATCATTATCGGCTTTGTAGTCCGTCGTATCTGACCCAGTAGTAATCAAATGGAAAGCACAGCATATTTGTGCTCCCTCATATCACATCACTCAACAGTTACTATTTAGTGCACTCCAAAGTGCCTGCAGCTCTCCTCATCACCCCAGACACTTGAATCATGGCTCTAAGATGGTGCAGGGAAGATGCAATACCACACCACGCAACAGCAACATGATCTTTATTAATAAGGAACAGAAAGGACTTGCATATCACGTATGAGTCACAATCATTTGCCCACCTTTGGTAATCCTTATTTTGACGGTACACGAGCCGTGATTAAATATAGCTGGGATGCATGAGACAGCAAAGGAGGCTGGGATAGTGGTTAGCTTCTCGTGTTAAATGTTGGGTTCTCTTTGGACACTCTTTGGCTTTAATAGCGATGAAAACTCAGAACTCCAAAATAAATAAATAAATAATAAAAAAGGTGCTTTATTTTCTTGATTAATAATAGAACGTTAAATACTGTGACGACTGATTGGTCACAGTTTTTAACTTTCAATTATGAGGAATAATGTAGAATAATGAAATAAAGACCGTTTTTGTGCAATTTTTTAAGTGCTATCAATCCTTGTTTTTGAAGTATAATTTATAGTATTTTTATTCTTAAAGTGCATGTTTCAACTATTTTTATGTCACTTTTCTAATTTATGCTAATTAACTGTTTCCCCTGTAATTATGCTCAAGTAATTATGACATAAATCTTGAGGGTAAATCTCCCTTTTCAGATATTTAATTTAAAAACAAAATAACAGCATAACTAGATACCAGCAGATGACATAAAAAAGCAGACGAATGGCTTTCAATTTAGCACATCTTGCTGTAATATACTGTATAATTTATAAATATGACTACAAAATGAAAAAAATAAATGTGCATGTGTGCATGCAAAAAATATTTTTGAACACACACAAACAATTTTTGGAAAAAAAAAGTATAAAATGTAAAATGTCATGTCGGGGGTCTCAGCCTGTAAGAAAGCATCTGCAGGTCTATCAACACATGGTAAAGAGAGGTCTGCTGAGGTGGGCTCATCTACATTCCCTGGGCACAGCGAAAGACCCCGCAGGACTGGACAGGCCATAAGAAGCCATAAATGATTTCCTTAGCACCGCAGGTCTTCACTGTGTTCAAGGAAATGACCAGAGTGTACAAGATAAAAGCAAAAGTGTTTTAGGGCCCCAAGAGTCTGGATAAAACTATCTGTGAATGACAATATAGAGTTTTTGGGCTGAAGAAGCAGAGGAAGGAGCAAATAGTTTGTAGAGTCTGGAAGCGAATTGAAGTCAAGATGGTTCACGTGCAGATCAACGATGACTGATTTCTTCTGTTATTTCTAAGGAAATGGTATGCATGTCTACAGTGAAAAGATATTACGAGGTTTCAAAGTATGCACTACATTGCTCTACTGAAAAAATGATTAAACAGCTTTTTGCTAATGTCTCGATTAATTCTTAACACAGGTCATAGGCCTATTACTTCTCCAGGTATTGACAAAACCTCCCCCTCTCAGCCTCCCCCCATCTAACCCAACAAAGCTAAATTGGAGAATTGTTGAACAAACTTTTGCATGTAATCATACACATATTTTATTCATGTAATGATATGCAATAATAGCTAAATCCTACTGTCTCAGCAGTTCCTGGCTGCGTGGCCCAACGAGAGCATCCTGTGACTGAATAGATAAACAGTCTGCCAACAGATGCCTGAATGATTTGTGGAATTTAGGACACTTAGAATGTGTTTTTGTTGCTTTAGTTAAACCTACTCTGCATTTTGTCCAATTTAATTCTATGCATTTTTTGCCCTAGATATATCTCGTCTAGAGTCTCTTCCACACACAAGTCTGCTAACTTTGAAACTAGTGGTTCCAAGATGGTGAGGCTGCTCCATAAAAGTGAAAACTGTCACATAGAACTTGTGTGTTGAGAAGCGAGCATGAAACCGTATCATGCAGCCAGAGAAATATTTCACATTCACTGTATCGTATTCTAATAAACCACATTCTGCACCAGTGGGAGGATTATGACTGTCCATTTGTCTTGGCTGGGCCACCACTGTTAGGAAGATATTCCCTCTCTGTGTCTGCACCAGGCAAAGTTAAAAGGGACGCTGGCGACTGCTTCAAGTCATTTGTCTCTGGTAACACTGGTTCGCAGGAAGCCAGGACCTCAGCTCCAGTGGATGATACATTATTGCTATCACTTGCCCTTGTTTAATTACATCCATGCATGGGGTCTGGTATCATATCCTCCTGAGCTTATCCATCTTGAGAAACTTCAACCAAAATCCACATTATTGTGTCATATAATCTTGTGTTTGACAGAATATGTGAAAGAATATTTCAGCAATAACTTAAGAAACGGCATGGTATCTTGACAACTCATCCTTTAATACTGTTTATCGCGGCCATAGAATATAAAGTGAATATGACTCTGGCCCCTTCCTGGACTGCAAATGAATAATGGACAACATATTTAAATGTACGCCTCCGATGCATTTCAAGTCCTTATTTTTTTTTTTTTTTTTTATTCAAGCAATTCAAGCAATATAATCTGACTTGAATGTCACCCCTCAGTGTTGTTTGTCAATACATATCATCTCTCATTTCATTTTAATACATCTCATCACACCATGTGTATTTTCTATTTCAAAATCATATCTAGTTTTATTTATATTGTACTTTTTATACAACAGTGTAAAAAAATGTGCTTTAAAAATAAACAGTTCATGGCCATTAAAAGAAAGTCAGTAAACAGAAAAGTGCAGGAAAAATGGAAAAAAAAAAATCTGCCTGCCACTCCTCAATGTTTCAGATGGCTGCAGTGTGTGTTAACTAGAGAAGACGCTTAGCTTATTGAATTTTGTGTATGTATTTCATGAGCAAATAATGGAATTGCCGAACCACCAATTTAAACATGCTACATGAAAATGTCACATGATTGTGATTTAACTGTGGTATTATCCCAAGTCAAGAGACATCTCAGAAAGTTGTGCATAAATTCTCTAAAACAAATATTTCCAATCTTATTTAGTTAAACATTCCCATTTGTGAAGCAAAAGCAGTTGTGTTTGTGCTGGTTTGAGCTCTGCATACTCAATCAAAGAACATGTATAAACATACTAAAATAAGCATCTAGAGGAACATAAATGCATAGTGCTATTTACCGAATGACAACTTGATCGCCCATTGATAGCAGCAGAAGACAAAACCATTTACTCACGTCTGATTTTTAAGAGACCAATGTCTAGAAACTAGCATATGTGCTAAATTCACTGACTGAATAACAGTAACCTACCGAAGTGAGCCACACATTTGTCTGGTTTGGCAACACTCCGGGGAACAGTTGGTGTGCGATTGTGGGCTTCACTTTAGTTTACATAATGTAAAACCTCAACAATCCCATCTAACTCCCTCTGTTAGCACACTGCACTGCTACGTTGGAAGAGTTAGGCCTTTGTCCTGCAACTGTTCCCTTCCATTCACGTGAGCCTTTTTTCATTTCAAAGCATTCCACATGCAATAAGATCCTTATGTATTCATACAAGAGTGTGCTCCTCTACAGAGTCGGCAGCTGTAATGTTAAGTCTAGTCTTTCTTCTTTTCCCCTGTTGATGAATTGAACAAGAAAATTCTCCTGTGCTCCTCAAAGGATGATATTTCTTTAAGTAGCAAAAATACAACAAATCCACAATGGAAAGGCAAACAAACTGGATCTTGACTGATATTCTTCCCTAAACTCTAGTTGAGAGAATTAGACACATCTACGTTTTGCGTATACCACCACATCCAATCGTTCCCTGGATGACTAATGTGTTGCTGGGACAGAAGCTCTGCAATGTGTGGTGAGATCTCCCAGGGTCTTTGTGGGTCTCACATGCTGGACATCCCCATTGAGACAGTAAGAATAGGTGGTCACTAGGTATGGACACAATGAAACCGAACTCAGGGACTGGAACAATTGCTGGAGCTGTCAGAGTGTGACAGAAACTGTAATTAATGATATTTTCTATTTTCACAGAAGAGAATGAGCATCTGACAGAGGCATTATTAATGAGTGCGGCCTTGTTGGAGGGAATAATGGCAGTTTATTAGCAGCAAGACAGATTTAACAGATCTCTCTCAAACAAAGGGTTTAGACATGTTGAAAAATGGAGACAATCTGCCTCAAAGATCCAATGGGAGAAAATGTTCAATACAACAAAAATGTTTGTATTGTGATCATATTCTTTTTTTCCCTCCAAACCATCTGCTAGGCAAGTCAATAATAAAACAAGTCTGTTTTCCCAGATTTTACCTCTTGAAAAGAGAATCTGTCAAAAGTGAAACGCTATCAAGCTAGATATATCTTTCACTATATCTCTACAGGCATTTATCAATGGTAATGAATCATCAAACAATACTGTTTGACAGGAAAATAGATAGATATTCTTAGTTTTACAGACATAGATAAATGCTGGCACCAGGATTTTGAGTGAAATGATTCAGTTCTTGATCCACATGATTTCATGTGTTGCACAATTGCATCAACTTGGCTTTGGTGTTACAATATATTTAGTGTAATTAAAATATACATCCTGGCATGCTAAAGCAAACCCTCCATCTATAAGCTATTGTTGTGTTGGCACCGGTGGCCTGCCAAGCAAAATGAAATATTATTTCACAAGAATAAAAATATCACAAAATCCCACAGAATCAAAGCCGTGTTTTGAACATGTTTTACACAGAATCGATGTGATTAAAAGACCAATAAATCAGGGACAAGAGTTAGAAGTTAAATTTTAGTAAAATATAAAACAAATATACGTAAGCAATGCTGAAACCAATCACATTGAGAAACTATGCAATTATCTTAGAATTATCCCAGTATTTCTCACAATATCTATTAATGGATTTAGGGGAGGAATAACTATTTTTTGAAGTATTGCTGATAATGGCTAACATCACCAGTGGGTGAACAAGATTTGTGAAACATATTCCGGTGGTGTTTCAACAGATATTCCTCTGGCTTATTCATTACACTGGACTGAAATATGGCTTCGATATGGCACTACAGGCATATGTCGTTGAATAGATGTATTAGACGATTTCCAGAACTGAAATGATATTCCCCCCGAACCTATTTCCAGTACATGTAATTGATTCCCATCCAGCAAGTTTGACTGTATTATGTTTGTTTGAAAAGTTAAAAGAATTCGACTAATTTCTCCCCAACCAGGCAATACTTAACCAGATTAGAGTGGCCACTTCAAGCTTTGTTGATGCATCCAAGTGAGGCAGGGCAGCCCAGCTGCAAAAGCTGATCAAAAGAGAGAGGGGGAATGTGATATTAACATCAAGTGCTCCAGTGAGTGACTCAGACAAAAACATTGAAAAAAACATCATTTTTAGACACTTCCTTTACCCATGTTTGGAAGTGAATATGTCTGTTTGTCAAGCAGCTGTGTGCATCCATACACGGCATTGATTCGTACTTTAACCAATATTATAAGGCAATTCCTCTTTTCGCTTTTGCATCCCCTTATTGGTAATATGCTAATGACATCCGCCGTGATTAGTGATTTTCTTCTAATCTTTATTCCACGGTGGCCTGAGCAATCACAGAGGTAGAGCTTCGAGATTTACAGCAGCGAGCATCTTCTGACTGCTCTTCCCATCTGCCCTGACTTGATTTAATTTGAATAATAACGAAAAATTTAGATTCAAAGGCCACTTTGGTGCACTACTGTGCGTATGCAGATCCAGGAAACACACTAACAAGAAGAGTGAAGGAAAGCTTTTTTTTCCATTATGACCTAACCTGTGTTGGGCAAAGTGTGCGTGTTTTATGTGCATATAGGAGGAACTTCCCGGTAGATCACTAATGGCTTTAGCACTTAAAAAGTTAACTGTCAAGCTTGCATCCGAATGTGGTTAATCCTAATTGGCTTTTTTTTTTCTTTTATTGACAGCATTTATCGGTTTCCCCCTCCATTTTGATACAAAACACTCTAATTTATTTGTAATCTAGGATTGAAAAATAAGTAAACTTCCCAACAATGAACTTACTTAGTATAACTTATTCTAAATCAATGGTTATTTAAATCTGACCTGCAAAAGGTTTGTTGAAAGGTGATTGGATTTGTCTGAGCCTTTTGTGCTGCAGTACTTGTGCGGACTACATAAAAGTCGGTTGTATCCCCAGGGGAGTGCGGGGGCTGTCCGCATAACTGTGTGGTCTTATGTTTGAGCTGGCGTCTATTCAGAACACAGGGAAAAGAATTATTTGATTCTTTCAGTTTACTATTAGCATCAAGGGGAAAAAAAGGTTACACAAATGGTACAGAGAGCGAGTCAATTTAACTTTCTGCTTAAAACATCTTGCAAGACATCCTTACAAAGTTCGAAACCCCCCTGTGATAGGTCTTGAAAAGAAGCCTGTCATTTTTCTGGTAATTGAAATACTTTTATAACTTTCTGTTGAAGTCTACGAGCTATAATGTGTCTTTGAATGGAGACACTACAGGGTGCAGTTACTGGTGTGAGTTTGCATTGAAATGCACCTGGAAGCCCTCCCTAATTGGCAGCCATCTCATTTGCCTTTGATATTGCACCCCATCATCTGCATGAGCAGAACAGACCATTGTCTAGGGAGGAAGTACAGCTGACTAACAGGGTAATCGCCAAAGACAAGGCAGACACTGCTCTGAAGAAAGCAGAAGTTCAACGAGAAGACATAAGGCAACTCCAGAACAGTGTCAATTACAGAGTACATTGATAATGTACGCCTCTGCAATGCTTTACTGTGGCTTGCGAGAAATTGTATTATAAAGTGGTAATGTGGTCAGTAAAACCTGCGTTTTGACAGCAAGATCCAAGGCACCTCTAATTAAGAGTGCCATCTCTAGGGCAGCATGGGGAGTGATCTAATGGTGAGTGGCCATGCATGCTGTTACCTGGAGTGTGCTTTATCTACCAATGCCTCGCAGCGGGGCCTCAGGTAGCACAGTCTTCTCCTTTACTGCTGAGATATGGACTGAAACTTGCAGGCACTAGCAGCTAGTCAAGCACCATTACAACTTGTGTGAAATAAATAGGAAAGGTGTTTATGGTGGGTTGTACAAACAGCATCGACAGTATGAGGTATCTGGCTTCGGAAGCCGGCATGCTGCTCCAGAAGGTGTGGCAATAGCGTTCACACCACCTGCAGTAGTGAAAAAGACCTCCTGCGAGTCCCCGTGATAGGGTGAAAAGAAGCATTCACGCTATTACAGTGGTGGAGGTATCAGCCTCTCCCTATCAGTCGAATATAACCCATCTGAGAGCCACAAGGTGCTAATTACAAAAGGATGAACTGAACCTGAAGGAAAATACCAGAGAAAAACAATGGTAAGTGGGTTCACACTCAAGTCCTCAGGCAGGTGCAACATCTCACTATTTGGAGATTTTGCCCTTGACTGGGATTTGTATGACTTTGTGTTGAATCCACAATACTTTCCCTATACCGGCACATTTTGTTTCTGCAAATCCACACAATTCTGGTTGGACCTATGGGCTCAAAAAGAGGATAAATATATGAGTTCACTGCATTCAGTACCCAGGCTATACTGTGCATGAAAGGCAAAGTCTAAAGGCCAGTGCAGATTTAAGATTCTCAATGAGACAAAGCTGCTTTAGACTCTTGCCAAAAACAAAAAAAGATAATAGCTGTGATGAGAACTACCAAGTTTTACAATGTCTTGAAGCTGATGGATGGTATCTGAAAAGAAACACTGTGTCAAATTACAAGTTTTTAGAGTGTAATCTATGCCACGAGCGTATTTACAACTCCCTTAACCAATCAAGAAACAGCACAGGCTACATGGGAAAAAAAACAAAAACATTTTACCAGAGGAAAGAGAAGACCAGCTGGTCCAACTCTTCGAGGAACAACCCTGTTTGTATTACTGTAGTTGAAAATCATGCTGCAACAAACTCAACGAAAACAATGCCCTCTGGCCACGAGAGCCACTGTTGCGTGCGGTGAGTTACTTTTTATTTTATCTTTTCTCTTTTTCAGGTGTTGTCAGTGTCAATAGGGTTGCCAACTGTTTTGTGTAAAGGAGCATTGTCCCTTAATGAAGAGTGAGATGTTTTGTTTCTTAATTCCCTATTTAAGTGATAAAAGAGAGAACAACAAAATTATGAATTATAATGATATCACATCCATATATGACTACAGGGCAAATTTGACAGCAGAACTGGAGCCAGTAACCAGCACTGGGAGAGGAATCGATACTAATGGGAAATGGCAGAGCAACAGCCTACTGACAAACCTCCAGATAAGTGATAATAAGTCAAATAAATAAGTCAAACGGATAAATGAAAACATGGAGAGTCCTCTAAAGACCAAATGAAGACAAAGGCACTTGAAAGTTAATGTTTGTGCTTACAGCAGACAGACCCTTTATACTAAGTACTGTCCATGCTCTGAAATCCCTGTAGCGCTTTTTTTGCGGCTATTTAAGCAATCGCTGTTCCGTTACTTGTTTTTTTTTACAACTGTAACATCGTCGGACATTTGTACAATAAGCTACTGGCGTGTCATGACTCTTCTCAGGGTTGAAAAATGGATTTAGTTAAGTGCAGGAAGTATTATGTTTAGCTCAGGGCAAAGTGTTCTGTTGAGTTATAGCAGCCGATTACCCACAGCTCGGGTCCGGGGACTACATGGGGTATTTGTTTACACCAAAGGAAATGAAACTATTTCCATTTAACTGCCCTCATTATTGGCCTCTTTTGCTTCATTCCTCAATACATATGATATGTTTCCTACTGTTACAATGAGCATCTCTGCCTTGACCACACCAGGAGAAGACTTCAGCAGAGGAAATTTTAAAAAGTGCATCATGAGGCAGTGTGGAGAAATCCTGTTTTCCATTATGGCTTCATAACCAACTGAGTTTTTACACAGAGGTGCTGATGCAATTAGCCCTGCTCCTCCCAAATGTGTGCCAAATTGTGCTTGAGTTTCAAAGAGCCAAAGAAACACAATCTTGCTTCAATTTTGGAAAACCTGCGCTTGATTTTGCCCTCTTTATCTAATAGAAATTCTCTCTTTCAACCGCCATGTGGTTTGCTGTTGTTAAGTCCAAATAATGGACCACAATGGTCAGCCACATATAAAAGACTGTTGTTTTATCCACAATAGCGCCACATTTCAAATTCATCTTTAAAATTCCCCACTTCTTGGGAGAGTGTTATCTGACTGTGTTTCATTTAAAATATGAAAACAAAGTATCTTTGTTGGAAGCAGCGAGTAAAACAAGCGACCGCACCCCCCTGGCATTGAAACGCAGTGGGTACCAGGCGGAGTTTCCAAAATTAACATGGAACACATTTTACCCACATTTGTCTACATCACTTGACAACGGCATTGACTAAAGCTCCATATCTTGATTTACAACATGCATATATTCCTCCCACTACTAGTGGTGAGCTTGTCAGCATAATCCCTGCCAGGAGTGAGTGCTGCATGGGACTGCACTGCAAAGATAGATGGGGAGAAAGAGAGAGGGAGAGTCTGAGGTAGAGAGAGGGAGAGGGAGAGAGAGAGGGAGGGGATGAAAGAGAGAGAGGGAAGGGGAGGGACAGGGGAACAGGATGAGGTTGATCTGTAGTAAGCTGGCCTTTGGCCTCAACCCTCCAGTATTTATCTGAGCAGCAATGGTGGTGGATCAGTCACCGATATCCCAGATGGAGACACACACAAGCTGTCCCTGATTCTACTGCCCCCTAGAGGCAACAACATGGCAAGGCTGCCAGGCACCTGTAGTGAATGAGTCCAAATTCATCATTAGGCTCCACGTTCAAAGGCAGTTTTAGATATCACCGATTTTATGAGTCTGTTAAACCCTGAGTGCAATGTTGTCTGCTACTTTGTTGTTTGGACGTGCTTCCAGAGCTAGACTGGCTATATTTGAGTATACGCCACAAATCAATCCATAACCACAGACTATTCAGACAGAGAATACTTGTGCCTTTGATTTACACACAAACAAAACATGAAATAAAATGAATAATCCATCAAAAATCATTTGTTCTGTTTTGAAGTTGCTCGGACCCGAACTGGGACAGTTTTACAGCTTTGGAACAAATCTCTCATCTTCAATTTCTCTGCACCAGCATCACTTTGTTATCCACCTCACGTCACCGCACCGAGCACAGACGCCCATGCCATCGGCATCTGGTGTGCTGTATATTTCCGTTAATATTTCACATTAGCCTATGGCGCTACATAATACCAGATGATTGCTTGTCTGTTATAGTATATGATGAGAAGTGTTCAGGGTTGCTAATATGAGACGTCTCTGTTTACCACTGTGATGGATAGCCTCCCTTATAGGACCTGAGTTACGTTGGAGGGTGTCACAGGAAAAAGATGACAGATGGGCCCAGCTGTTGAAGATATCGACACTTTGACCAGACCGTGAAGACATTAATCACAGCATGGCTAACCGGCACTGAGGAGGACTGAGTGACTTCTCTTATTAAGACACTATCTATGATGGGAATACACTATATAATAGAGAGTTCAGTGATCAGAAGTTATAAACACTAAGACGCAGCAAAGACAGAAAGACAATGCTGAAAGCCGTTAAGAATTTCAGTGACCCAAAGAACTTGTAACATGATTAACTGTCAAAAGAGATTAGGGGGCAGTAATAAAGATAAACTGGGGGCTGTTGATGCTGTAATATAATATTAAGTGACAGCAGATATCCAGAAGCCTGTGTCAAAATGAAAAAGAGGAGACTAATGGCTCTTTGAGATCTTCAGTCTCAGTTGCATCATTTCGGCATGCTGATAGGCTGCAACTGGCCGTCTTAGAACAGAATAGACATGAACACATTTCAGTATTATTGCTATTCAGTGCTTAAATACTTACCTGCCAGTGGCTGTATTCACAATTTTCAGTTTAGTATTTATTTTGCCAGCCTTTGAGCAAAAAATGCATAGCATGGGAACTGATTGCACTTCTTTGATTCGCTGATTTCTTTGATATCCCACTGAACTTTTCATAACTTAACATTTTATAATTATTCACAGAACAATTAACATACGCTACCCTTAAGGAAGTAAGAGAAATGACTTAAGGCTGTGCATGAAATTCCTTTCACAGGTGCCTGACACAATTGGCTCAGTTTTCACAGACAGACCAGACTAGCTGTCTCTAACTGCAGAATATGGCTCAGGAGAAGAAGAAAAAAATATTCACGGGAGATGGAGGGAACAGGGGATGATTTATGTGTAGTGGGAGGGCCTGATTGAAGAAAGATTAAATCTTAATCAACACAAAGTGCTGCTGTCACCAAATGAATGGGGAGTGGAGCTGACCCCGCTCAGCCAGGGGTTTCAGTTCACCAGTCAAAAGCTCAGTGCTATAAACAAAAATATGCTGTTTCAAACAGTTGCCCAAACAGTTGCCCAAACTTCATCAATCACAAAGAGACGATCATTTGACATTTGATAGATATTTTTATCCAAGTTGCTTTACAGTACAATGAGAACATAAATATCTTGGAGTTGACCAAAACTAGAGATGAGCTAATTTTGAATGACAGAACGATCATGAGAGTGCTTTTCATTTGTACTAAGCCACCAGTCCGACAACACTGTCACACCTTTCTCACAGCAGGCCACCCTGTCATTATCGAGGCTATTATAATACACCCTTAATGTGCATAGAGAAGTGAGAGAGCAGACAACAGAAGTCAAGCTGACAAATTAGACTTGAAATCTTTCATTTACATAATGTCTGGAAGTTCATTAATAACGCTGTTTTAATTATTCATGCTCTTGTTTCACCAGATACAGCAGTTTTCCTCCTGCTGCGCTACATGTCTGGATTGGCTAAAAATATAAAAATGGGAGAGTGAGGGTGAGGGAAAGCAAGAGCACAAAATGCAAAGAAATACAGGGAGAGAGAGCGAGAGAGAGTGAGAGAGAGATTGCAGCAGAAAGACGGGTCATTTCAGCACTGCGGGGGAGACAGTTAAATACTACTTTGTTCTGTTCAATTTGACTCTGTGCAACATAACACGCCGCCATCTGGGTGTAAACCAGCTTATACCTTATTTCAAGCAATTTTATGCATCTCATAAGTACGACTGTTTGACTACCCACAGAGCTGTGTGTTTGCCGCACAGCTTGGTATTCTATGGAATTCACGCTATTGTTATCAGTTGTGCCATTGTGACTAGCACTCAAGAGAAATTTTATTCACAGCGACCGTAACACAATCGACAAATGGCGAACTTTGAAACACATCTGTGGTTACATTTGAGCCGGATCACCGTACAACTTTCTTTCACAGAATGGGTATTTCATATTTTGAATAATACCTTTGGCGGCGGTAACCTTGGACCGTTGTCTTCATATTCCACAATGCATCTTCTTGTCCCTATGATTAAACGCGATGAATTGAACAGATCGACTTTTTACTTAATTGAGGTAATTCTGCTGGCTCGGCCGGTTCAGGACATCATTAGAGACAAAAAAGCCCCAACGTTTTCCTTTGTTAATACACTCAAACTTTCTATGTGTGTGTCTGAGGAGGCCGTCACTGTCTAACGCTGTGCCATGCTTTAATCCTCCAAATCTCAATTAAACCTCAGCTCCATTGAGGTCAGCATCAGCGCAGCAGTCTGACTTCACAGTAATATCTCCCTTTTCCAGCCTTCACCTATCCTCTTGTACTTGTTGAATACTTGATGAGATTCTGCGAGACTAATTTCCCATTGTTTATTATGAATATTAATAAACAGTGCTGCTAGACACAATCCCACGACAGGAATTTGTCATAGTATTGCATCTGCCCGCACCATTTCTACTAATCAGTAGCCATGGGGTTTTGGGTACTGCCCGCCATGGCTACTTGTACGGCAGAAACTCATCTTATATTCTAAATGCAAAGCAGTTTCATCCAGGAATGAGAAATAGAATACTATCTGGATGGCTTTCCTCAAATATATTCTCAAATATGGTGGCTTGCCTGGGTGCTTAGCAACATATAAGCTCTGCAGGAAAAAAAAAAAAAGGAAAGAGAGAGAAAAGGGGAGACAGAGAGAGAAATCCTTGCTGACAGCTGCTTTCTCCATGCTTCTTCATGTTGTAAAGATGTTGCCCTCAGAACTGTACTGAGACAACTGACCCATTGTTCCTGTTGTAATTAAAGAGACCACAGCTGAAGACACTGTGTGACATGGCCAAGAGGGCTTTCCTATTTGAAGTCTCCACTTTTCAAGCACGCTATTGCCTGTAAACGTTTATAGTCAGTGGCACAAAGCTGTGATGTGATGATCCAAATTTGATAATGTTCTATCCCTCCAAAATTTTTAAGCTTACATAATGACTTTGTCAAGTGTTTTTTTTTTAATTTTATTATTAAAAGAAAATTTAAGTGCAGTTGATGAATGGTTGTTAAATGTACCTAATTACTATAGATTATAGACTGTTTCAATCATCAATTCAGCATCACACGCTTAATGTTGTTATGGGTCAAACTGGGTATTGAAAAGCCTGAAGGCTTTTTAATTACATGCATTTCAAAAGACGTGACTTGATGTCTTCTTCATAACAGCTTACAGTTATTATTATTATTACAATTGATTATTTTCACAGTTTCATAATGACACATCTCCTTGTGGTCTGTTCCTTTTAGGTACTGTCACCCATAATCTTACAGTTTTAAATTACTGCAGCGCCTCTTACCTTGTACTTTACTTTATTTTTTGCCCTCCTCTCAAGTTAAAATTAGCTCTCAGCTTTGAGAAGTTAGATGAAAAATGAGCAGCTTTGAAAACTTACAATTTGTTCTGTGTGATAATAGTGATAATTTTCGGTTAGATTTTTGATACTCTCTTATTACTATAAAGACAATATTTAATCATTAACAGCTGATTAATTTTAATAAGTGCATAATGGGTGTCTTATAGCGTTTCACAGATTTCAGCGTCTGTAATGAATTCCCCTCACTTTTCCAAGAGCCTAAGCCTGAAGAAACTGCAAAGCGGGTAATTTCACAGTGCCATGAAAAGGTGAGGACAGGCTTAGCAACAATGTCAAGGGAGACTAGATCATTTCTGGAATCAAATTCATCCATCTGTGTGACTATTTGATACATATCTACTTCGGCTTTGAAAGCAGAGTCCATGTTCTCCCTCTACAATCTGAAAAATGTCCTCATTCTGTTGGCCAGATACTGACCAGTCCAACTTCAAAACAGTCTATTCTAATTAAAGTCCTGTTCCATGGCAAAGCCACATTCCACAAGCGGCAATCTGATGGAGCAGAGGGATCCACATGAAACATGCAGCATTACGGCAGAGAGTGTAATTACTGAGGTATTCACTGGATGTCAATCATTCAGCATATCTTGTTTTAATTTTTGTTGCACATTTGCTATTTGATATGTCTGTTATCTCTCAACATCCATCAGCAGCACAGATCTGTGCACAAAGTACAATGCATAAAATTTGCAGATAGGTTATTTGGGGTGAATGTTAATTTCTGTCTTTTGATGAAAACCAACAGCACTGACTGAGAGGACTTTACAAAACATAGAGATAGCTGTTTTATGGAAGGTCAAATTAAATATATATGTTTTTAAGGAACATTCACAGGCACATTTCTCATGCACAGGGTCACTTGAAAACAGTGCACTGTAAACAAACAAACAAAAAAAAACTGGTGAGATAAGGGGCCACTCAAACAACATTAAGATTACTGTCACTGAGTTGCGGGTAGCTGGTAGGGAATGACCTTTGAGACTCAGCATGCCTCAACCCAGATCACATGAGACCACAGCAAATGAACTTCAGTAATTCCCTGTAACCATCCCAGGCCCTAATTCTGGGACTTGTGTCAGCCTGCGAGGGTAAAACCAAAGCTTTAATACAAGCAAGAGAAGTGCAAGTACCGAGGCTGCTTATAACTCATTACGCCTCAACTGGCGTCAGGACTTACTGCATGTGTGAGCTCATTGGTATCACTTTCTTTGTGAGGGGTTTACATAGTCAAGCATATCATCCACAGCTTCATGTCAGACACTATCACAGCACCTTAATGAACAAGCAGTTAAGGTTCTTAGCGGCTTCATAGCACACGCGAGACGTAAGCAACGTAATTACATACTGTAGTGGTTTGAGAATAAAAGTACAACAAATTCAAAATTTTTAACGCCTGTCTTCCGCCGTTCCTTGGAGCGCATGCCATCCAGTTGAAAAAAACTGATACCAAATCACCAGGAAAAAAAAAAAAAAAAAAAACACAACCCACTCTGAGCCATTAGCATCCAAAAGTGTTGCCAGCAGAATTGCTTTGACCACCACATACCTTCAGTTATCCCATCTGTGTTCACACACTGATCCTCTGCTCAACATACTGAAAAGTAAGCAACTAAACAGCAAGCAGTTTACTGAAATATATGAGGGACGTGCATGGCGGCAAATACAGTGAACATCAACCAGTCTGAAAATACTATTTATTTTGGTGGGGGCTGGGAGCATTTTGAATTGCCTAAACTTGAATGGCCTAAGTAGAGAAATTGGAATGGACAAACACCAGTAAAAATCTGCTAAGTTCATTTTCAGTGAATCAACCAGCTGTTCCATTGGGACAAACTCTACCCGATGCCAAGAATTGTTACATTCAGGGCTATACTTTAGTGTTTTGTGTTAGCCCGTAAATCAGAGCAAAGTTTACAACTCGCCATAGTGACTGCACTTGGTGAACAACAAAACGAAAACTGGCCAAGACACATGGTTGGCACATACCCATTGCTAAAAATTTAGAACATTTGGTGTTTTTATGAAAACACAAGTTCTAAATCCATTACATTTTTCATGTTTCATTTTCATATCCTGGGATTTCTGTGGGTAGCACTTTAATTTACATCATGATAAAAACCTGATAGGTAGAGGTTAATTATGTGGTAAGAGGACGTAATTACTGATGAAAAAACAGGTAATTAATGTGTACATTATGTGGAGACTACCAGGTAAGTACACAGTGACAGGCTGTAATACTCTCTGGTACTATCATTATAGGTGTATTGCATTCAGTAAACGTGCAGACCTCTTGTTAATTCAGTATTACCAGGTTAATATCTGTGCATATTATGAGTAACACTGTGGGAAGAGGACTGTAAAATTAAGTGATGACAGTATAGTGGAAAGCTGTCAGCCGCGGGAACAACACTTGTAAATTCAACATTACTACCGCTATCTTTACCACTGCTGATATCTCAAAGTGTTGTGTAGTTACTGCAAAATTATAATGTCATCACTTTATTTTTATCGTCCTCTTCTAACAGTGTTAATGGTTAATTATGTGGTCAATGATACGGCAATGCTGTGTTAACATATTGCTTTATACCTTTTGGCTTTGAGATTGTTTCCACCACACAGAAAGGAGCAGAGTTGTGAATCAAACTGAGGCCTCTCTTGCTGTGAGGCGACAGTGCTAACCACTGAGCCACCGTGCCAGCCTTTAAGGCTCTCAGCTAATTGTAATTGGTTAGATGAAACAACTCTTTGACCACCGCGAGTCCAGAGAGGAACATCATAAGCACTTGGAAAACTGGGTGATGCAGCATGTTGACTCATTAATCACAAATCATACGATGTCTGACAAACTTCAGCTTCATGACACAATTTTCAGGCAAACCCTAAGGCATCTTCTTCAGTTTCAAATGGCACCTACATGGAAAACTTTTATTTTTAAATATTTGTCTTAATAAACTGACAAATCATCTCCCCATATGCCACAAATGTCATCAGCTTATCATAGCTTTCATTGCCCTTTATTAGTATATTGAATTTCAGGTGAAGTATTCTTGACATTTTTGTCACGCTTTAGAGCGAAGCCTTTTATGAAAGTGACATGCGAAGCCCTTATAAAGCCAGTGCCACTTATAAACGACTTCAGCAGACATGTGCTGTCAATGGCAGCATCTGTTTGAGTTGCTGGTCGGAACCAACAAATGTGTCTGCTGTTTTGCGTCTGGGCTAAAGAGGTGAGGGGAGTGGCGCCACCTGGTTCACCCCAGGGAGCTGTCATCACCTGTGGAGAGTACGCCACATTGAGAAGCACTGATGTTTTAACGGCAGTTGCAATGGGGCATGTGCATCCAGCAGACGGCACATGCGGGTCACCACCATCTTTAATTGACAAAACTGACTGACAGGTCTCTATGGAGCATTTCCCTGAACCTCGGGACATCCCTCATGCTGGGAAGGATCTGTGACGATGGTTAACAATATAATCAGGTCCCACTAATTTTCTTACACTCTGTGCACTCGATTGTTAACAACATTACTGCTGTGAAGATGATGAAGATAGGATGATTTACTTCCCTATTTGGCACAGCCGTGCAAAGTTAAGCATCTTAATTCTTACATTTCGAGGTTCAACCTTTCCCTCGTCTTTGGAAAAACCCCTTGGAGAGATGTCTCGGTACTATTTAACTCTCCTGAATATGAAGAATCTTTGTGCATACAGACCTGATTATGCAAACAAGAGAATTTGTTCCTCTTATGGAAGAAAACTTGAACCTGCATAATTTCCTGAATATGTATTTTTTGTTTGGATGATGAATAGGGAAACATGTTGTTGCCCCTACCTGCCCAACTGTAGCTCATCCTTCTTCCTGTTACCTTGGGCCTAATTTAATAACCTAAAACTCACTCAGCCAACTGTGATCCTACTGTGCACCCTGATGGCAGAAATATGTGTAAACACCTGCACTAATTACCTTCTCGGGCAGATTATTTATGAAATGCATTAAAGCATGTGTAAAACGATTCATTGGTCAGAATTCAGGGCAATTTTTCACTCGACCATCCAAATATCTTTCAGCCCAAGGGAGGCAGAGCACGTTCCCACTGAAGCTGGACGGTATTATCTTGGCATGACTATTCATTTTCAGGACTGTTTGTTGCAAGCAGACTAAACAAGATTATCAAATAGACAAAGATGAATATTGCTGTGTTTTCTGAATCGGCCCACATTGATTGTTTATGTTTGATGTAATCTCCTTAATATGTTTATCGTCCCATGGACATTCCAGTTTTTTTTCTGTGAGTTTCCCTTAAAAAATGCTTCCATAACAATACCTTTTCCTCAACACTGTATCTCTCACAGAATAACCTATGCCTAGATATGGCTCATAAATATGTTCTTATTACAAAGTTTCTGAGAGCGCACATTTACTGCACTGCAGGTGCTGAGCAGAGGATAAAATTAGAGCGGCACTCAGCCTGGAGTGTTCAGGAGGACTAATTGAGCCAAAACTTCTCAGAGAGATAGACATCTCTGATTACATTACATCAGTGAAATATTCTCGTCTCACAAGTGTGCTGATATTGGAATGACAATGAACCAGACAAACTTCCACCATGATTAACGGTGGGTAATGATTTCTCATATCTGCTAATTATCCATGTTTGGTTATCTTGCACCAGAAGTTACTGGGAAAGAGCCAAATTGATCAGAAGATTTGTATTTATTATAAACCACAATGATTCTGGCAACAAAATAATGTAATTTGAAGATTCAAGTTAAATCCACCGCTGTCTCATCACTGAAAATCACAACACATAATGAATTTCCAGAACTTATAAAAAGGCTTCAGGGCAAATGAGCTACAATTTGTGATTCATTTAAAACAGTTGACATTTGTTAAAAGTTACTGAGAGCCTATGATCACATTTCTTCAACTAGATTCAGAACAACAGAACCAAACTCTTGTATCACATTCACCTTAAAATTCAAATGTGTTTCCTTCATTTTATTATGTTTTAATCTATTCCGAGATACAATGCAGTACACAGAGTGACAGAAAAAATGATTTTAATTGGGTAAATGGATCCTGAATCAGCCAAGGCTCATGACATTTTGAGAAATTATCACACTGCAAAAATTCTTAAAATGCAAATGTCCTCCATGGACAAAAAGTGAGAGAGAAACATGTTTTCTCATGAGGAAAGACTTATGTGGAGGAGACCCAACCAGAGACAGGTAGTAGTTTTGACACCGAAATGCTGCATGTGGAGGTCAAAGGTGGAGGATGGGTGTATACATTTGCCTTAAACTCTGACAAGGATTTAATTCACAATTCATGCATGGAGGTTTTCCACTGTTACTGTTAATTTTCAGTTAAAGTTCTTCTTTTTGAGGGCACTCTGGTAGCTCACTGTGTGGGGCGCGTACAACGTATCATTACCGCGGCAGCGCTGGTTCGATTCCCACCCACGCCCTTTGCGGCATGTCATCCCTTCTCTCTTTCCTGTCTATCATCACTGTCAAATAAAGCAAAAAAGCCTCCATCCCCCCTAAAAGTTTTTCTTTTCTATATTGCACCACAACCTTAACCATACTCCAACCTTAACCGCTTTAGTTGCCTGACCTTAATCCTAAACTTAAATGAAGTTGTTTTACTTGAGTAAACTTGACTGTCAAATCAATGTGTGCAATTTGTGTTTCTATCATATAATCCATTTGTGATGAAGCAATATAATCTTCACGTTATTTGTGTCTACACCTCAAAATCTGCTTTTCAAAGTTTGTGCTCAATTTATGAAAGTTGTGCGTTGACCTGAAAACAGCTCAAAAAGGATTCACGGAAGAAGAATCACCAGCAGAATCATCGGCAGGAACATGACGATACAATGAAACCAAAAAATATTTGATCCGTTTAATAACATTCAGGCGTGAAATTTCTAAATAAGCAAACATTAAATCAATTTTAGACTCAAGGCACTTGAAAAATTATGTAAGCTCCAACTATTCACTGTCAATACATTGTGAGGACTTGAGTGTCATGATTCCTGCTAAGGACAGCAGTTACTGTACTGCAAATCACAAAAATGTGCTTGCTTTGACTTCGCATTTATTGGCTGGGTGTAGCCATGCTCTCATGGGTGACAGCTAGTCGGATGTGACAGAGTGCAATATTATCCCTCAGACACAGTCTCCCAAATTTCAGACAGCTACAGCATGAGAGGATGATGTGTTTGAATTATTGATACATTCTCAAGGTTGAGTGCATCACGCTTTTTAAGAGGCACTGAATGCTCTGAAAAAGGTTTCAAGGAAGAGGAACGCATTCAAGCCTGAAATCCCACAATTAGAGAGATATAAGTACACTATAGCTAAAAATGATAACCCCATCAGAGGACAGGAAAACTAAGAGATGCAGCTATTGATGACCACACAGGGTTTGGGATCTCCGGAGAAAGAGACTCGTGACAGATGCTTCTATCTTCCCAATGCAGTTGGAACATTTGATCCATGCACATTGCGGATCAGGGAGAGGGAATTTGTTATAATTAACTGTGAGGAGTGAATGCATCCTGGGGAGATTATACTAATTACTTGAGCTATCTTGGAGGTTCACTATAGGATCAGAGCTCTCCAAGTGTATTTCCGTGTCATCTGGGTCTCTTAGAGAAACAAACATACACCCTCATTTGTTTTCTATTAAGTGCAGTATTTAAAACTCAGGGACGGAAATTCTGAGCTTTCAACAATGGCATAACTAATATGGGTAACGGATTACTTTACAAAATGACATATATACATTTTGGGGAAAAGAGTATTGCCTAAACGTCATAATTCAATGTCTTGGAAATAAAGAGAATTTTGTTTGCAAAGTCTTTATTCCATCAACCGGGGACTCAAGTTAACAACTACCTTTCAAGACAACATTTTGCATCAGTTGGTGATATCTCCCCTCTGCAAGTCCTGAAAGTCTCATTTTAGTATTTTTTTAGCCAGTGAATGCTCTGTATTCACCTGCTTCATATACTACTTTCCAGGCAAGGAATCTGAAAAATGATTTGAAAAATCGTGGACATCCTTGAAAGTGACTCTTCATATTGAACTCACAACAACAACTCAAAGTTGTGAGCATAATGTGTCTGTGTTGTCAGCCATATTAACAAAGTGAACACACCATTAAACAATGTCATTAACCACCGACTCATGCTAATGTCTTCCTTTAACTATCAATGACGCTTAGCTTACTGGTCTGAAAGGGAAATCTGTTTTCTGGATTATTAGTCCAAAATAGAAAGTCACTGAGCACTTCGAATGTTGTTGTGGTGCTTGAAAGGGTGGGAAAATGCAGTTAAATTGAATTGAAATAATTCAAATGGCAAGGATGGGCAGTGTAGGACTACTACTGATGCTTTTTATTGATGTATTTGTGAGTGGTTTGCACAAAGTCAATGAATTGGGTTTTGCTTTTTATATTGTGTCCTGGGTAATATCCCATTTAGCATGCCCATCTAAATGCTAATAAGATGAAAGCTGTTTTAAAATTGCTCACTATAACTGATGTGGTAATTCACTGATTGCTAACTAACTGTAACTTTGTGGCAACTTAAACAAATTCCGCAAGACACCTCAAATTCTTGCTATGGTACTTTCTCTGTGCTGACCCACTTACTGCTCTGGAAAAAGAATTGGTCAGGTCATTTTGAACTAGATTCTATTTCCCATATTTTTCCAACATAACAATCAATTCTTAGCAAAACCACGTGATTTGCTTCACTATGGAGCTACTTACACCTTACCAAAGCACAACTCTCCAACGCAGTCCTACAGAGGACAAAAGATACTCAAAACAATCAACCCCAAAAAACAGCAAAGGCATATCTTTTTCAACACTATGGCTTGCTCTATAATAAAACAGTATAAAGATGCAATGTACATGAAAACTACAGTTATGCCTTTCTTGTACATTTTTGATGCTAGGAAGGCCGTTGCTTTAGCACCTTGTTCACTCTTTGCTGGCCAGCTTCGACTGCCTGTCTACAGGCAGCATTGTGTGCAAACTGCATGGTGAAAGTTGTCAGGTCATGGCTAAATTTGAATATACACATCTCATTACAGAGTGAGCATCACCATGTTCAAAATGACACGGTTTGGAAGCTTTGGGGGTTGGATTTTGGAGAGTCCCACTAGGACTATATTAGAGAGCTACACATTCAGGTAAGCAAGACGCAAGTAACTCTGTAGTGACACAGATGGCAAGATTTTGTTCAGAATCAATCTCTATGATGGAAAATAATGGGGAAATACATTTCAGGTCCAAAATGGTGTGAGTTATGCTTTAAGTCCTGCAACTAGTTAAAGAAATTGTGCATGTGTTACTTTGACTTTAACTCCATTGTGGCATTCTCGTTCCATGGCTATATTAATCAGCCTTGGCCCGTAGGCCCAAACAGATGGCTTTGTTAACTTGCTTAAAGCAGTCCAAAACTCCACAGACAGGGCTACAGTAAACCAGACATCCATCTTTGGGTCTATTTGTTCCTTTCCCCATGCAAACCGAGTCATTATGCACTTGGCTTGGGGGAAAGATTCCCTGTCACAGAGCCTAACCCTCTACTCTCAAGGATTTGGATCCATGTCATCTATATCTCTTAAACCAGTCAATTGACACTGATATCAAGTGAGCATTACTGGTTTAAGCCACCTTGAACAATCTGACATTTCGCCAGAGATTTTTTTCACATCTGTAGGAAATGACATTCAACAAGTATACTTTTTACAACAAGGCGGTCACATGTATGAGGTCTGAACTCTGACACGGTGCCATTTTAGAGTATTAAGATATGAAATAATGTCCCTTCTTTTCCAAACTACTCCGTTCACAAGTCACAGAGAAAATTGCCTTTGTGCAAATACTACAGAGCAAATCCTCGAGAGTGAGAGTACCAATGCATCTATAGTAAATGAATGCCATTTGCAAAGAAAACTGGAGCTAATTAAACTCAACACCGAATAACAAAGCATGCTTATTTTCGAGTGATAATAGGGGAAACTGTGGTTCATTGAAACACCACAAATGACTCAAGTTTGCAGAATTTGCTCTATGTAAGATAATGCTAGAGGAGACACTCATACTGCATTGCACAAATTAAGACATTTCTCAAATCATGGCCAGTTTCATCCCAAAAAGAATGTTTTGGCATACGGCAGCAGAATTTTTACATTTTGGCTTGACCTCATCTCATCATCTTTGGGTTTCAAATGAAATGTAAATACCGCTTTAAATTACAGACAGTCCGCTCTAATTTAATTCTGTGTTCGTCCATTTTAGGAGAACAAGTACAGATCTATAATATGTTTATAGATAAATCATTTTAAGTATTTTAACAGTGTTTTTAATATGGCTTCAACAATCATATAACCAAAAGCAACTGTTGAGATTGTATTTTCAGATGCTCTTCTTAACATTATAACATGCATTCACATGAAAATAAAGCTATGGACTAAATTCTGCTCCATTTACTGTAGTGTGACATAGAACCCATGAACTGATAAATGTTAAATGTAAAAACCAGCATCAAAGCAGTTTCAAACCAGCAAATACCAAGGTTCAATACAGACACAATTCACTTAACTACTAGTTTTCACTGATCAGTAGGCATTAGATACATTAGACATGTGTCAGGCTTACGGCACAGCAACACCAGAGATAGACAGCCACTTATTTCAATGCAGTCTACTGCAATGGACACCCACGCAGCATACTGCCGCATCTGAAACAGACCCATATCGTAGGGAAAACTTTTAAGATACACAAGGGTTCTATTTTTTGCTAAACTATGCAGTGGTCTGTTGCCTATTTAACCCACATAAATGTATAGAAAATGCCAAGATTTTGCCTAGTATTGTTATTTATCCGCAGGTCAGTAAACAAGATAGACACAAAAACCAAGGTCACTGAAAGATAAATTGAAGATGAGGTTATCTTTGTACCATAAGTCCAAGTACATTAATGTTTCTATAGGTACAGCATGAGTTGTTAATGGTAAAATAAGCAAAACTAGTGTTGTCTTAGTATACTGTGGTGGAACAAGAATGGACATTATATGCCATGCTGCAACTGGACTGCAAAAAGTTTGGACACACAAATTTTACGCATGTATTTTCAGCAAAACCACAGGTTTTCAAAGTAGCATGTTTAAATTGTCATGTCACATCCTGAAACTGTTTCACGCAAACAATGCAGATGGTATAGATCGGCACTGCTCTATGTTTATGTTAATACTACCTTGGAATCAGACAATGTCTTAAGTCTAGACTAAAGACCCATTCACTCACCACAGCCTACAATCAACCTCAACTCCCACTCTACCAGCCATCCCTTACTCTTGCCCTACATTCCCTTTTCTTTGTCTAATTCTCTGCAGTCGTTTCTGTTCGTTCACTGTCATTCCAGCGCCATCACATTCACTCACACTCAAGCATGAAGGCATGAACAGGCTCTGGCCCCGTTTCTTGGAGTATGTGATATATTTGTTTTATCTCTACTTTTTATAATCCTTTGTTTTATTATCTCTTGTTTTTGTGTCCTTTGTTTCCTGTAACGCACTCTGTGACAAACCTGCTTGTCGAAAGCGCTTTATAAATAAATCTGACTGAACTTGACTTGACCTGGAAAAATTGGATCCGGGAAAAAATGATTTAGGAAGTAGTGGTGAAAAAGGCTCCCACAATGCCATGAGTCAAGAGTGATGGTGAAATTAACAGATTGCAGAAAATCAAAACAATGCTACACCTAATGAGCGCTGGCCTTGGAGCTTCACTATGGATCAAACTGATGCAGTTTCAACTGTCATGCTCTGAATATATGTGAGTATTGCATGGCTGCATGGTTAGCACACAGTAGATACTGCTGAATGTAATTCAATGAGCATTGTTTTTATTGTTTCTGTGATTGGTTAACTGTCATATCACTCATGTCACACTGCATTAGGGGTAGTTTGCTACCCTTGTGCCTCCCGGATAGCATTCTTCTGACTGTCTGCTGACTCAAATGTGGAAAAGGGTATGACATCCTGTCAACTTAGATACTGATGATGGCGAAATATTGCCAATTAAACCATATTCAATTTTAGTACATGGAAATAGTCTACTGATGGAAAAGCAAAACACAATGAAGAGGAGTGAGAGGGAAAGGCTTCCATGATTGGCAATAACAGCCCTGCCCGTTTGACTCTCCCCATGATAACAGAGCCTTTTCAATGACTTTGAAAAGGGAATGAAAATCTAAGGATCTATGGATTAAATGGATCAATATTCATCCAGTTCTTACCAATCAATAATTTATATCACATGGCAGCTTTAAACCTGATAAATTAAGTAAATTTCAAAAATCATTATTTCCCTCCAGAAGGATTATAAAGTTAATTCATATTCAAGTTGATGAAAAGGTTATATGACTTATGTTCTATTTATCTGTCTGGAAAAAAAATAGGAGGCTACTTTATATTCAGAAAGCAGATAAAAAAGGTGACATGACCTGAGGAAGGGACATTTTGATTTACCATTGTACAAAACACACAACTGAGGCCGACCATACAATCACAAACATCTTCACTGAAATTCTGACCAGAATGGGAAAACTCTGACAGGGGAAGTATTTTCAATGCTAATCTCAGACTTTGACTTGCATTAGTGAACCTGTTTAATTGGGTTTCTGGCATTTGGATTTGGTATTTAAACGAAATAAACACTGACCTCCTAACTGATACACCGCCCCAGTATAATGCAGTATCTAGTATCTAGCTTCAAAATACACAGATAATCCTACATTTTCACCTCTGGATGGGTTTTCCTCTATGGCACATCAAGGAATTTTATGTTTTATGTTAAATAGATTTAATAAAAACTGTAAAATGTAGTTCACAGTCAGCAAGCTACATGTGTGCAATTGTATCTGACCGCTATTCTAGCAGTTTGAAGGTAGTATATTTTTATATTCTAGTGAATTTCCTTGCTGTGAGTATAAAATGGTGCCTCTTTACTACAATAGAGGTATCTGAATCCTTCCGACAAACACTGTTAAGATGATATGTTGCCAGCTGAATCACAGGCGGGCCTTAAAGAGGGCCAAAAGCCACAAGAGTGACTTTTCCAAGATTTCCATGTTTTTTTCTTCCTTGATTACAAGTCAAACATTATGGATCTGGCTTTTTGCCTCCATAAGCAAATTATGTTTCTCAATGTTCGTGTTACACCCAGATACACACCCATACAATGCAACTGCAGTTACACCCATATAATGCAATTATTTTTCACTGCAATTTATTCCCCATGGTATAAGCTGGCGTTTTTATGCCAGTATTCAAATGGAAGGACGGGACATTTGGCTAAAATATATTTCCCTCAAAAGAGCTCTATTTTTTTTTTTTATTCCACACCTTGCTATACATAACTATTACAAGCAGAAATGGGACACAGTTTTATGGAATGCCAAAAACCAGGCACAGAGAGCGACTGGTGGGCAGATGGGCAGTGGATAAAGTCTTTTATTTCCACCATTGAGCAGCTCCACACCTTGGATAATGGGAGCCAATTCAGTTCAGCCCATAAAGAGGTTTATCAGCTCCTGTCAGCGTGCCCTGCAGGGGTGAGGCGACAAATAACAAGGTAGCGGAAAGGAAAAGTGGTAGGAGTCCAGCACCCTAAACTGTTCCCCCTCTGTCAATGGCCATCTGCATTTTCAACAAACACTCTTTCCCGATTACGATTCAAGATAGGAGACTAAAGACTTGAAAGTCATGTTTAAGCCGCATCAGAAGGAGATATGATAAGTCACGTGGCTCAAAGCCGCACCTGATGGCGCGTTTGAGAAGCTCTGCAAAATGTCAAGCACTGCATGTACGAGGCTGCCAAGAGAAAGAGCACCTCATCCATTCATGTGGTCAAATCTTCATCAAAACGATTTTTGAAAATGTCCAAGAATGGAACGGCAACAAAAGACGCACCATTACAATTATTTCTGCAGAAATACAAGGTTATATTGACAAGTTTAATTATGCTTCTGCCATTTATGTTGCTGTTGCATTTGACTTTTACCATGCATAAGAGTTTCATTCTCAATCCCTTTTAGGTCAGAGAGTGAAAGAGACTCCTCAGCATTTCACAATCTCTATTTCTGTGCAGAGACCCTATTTAAGTGATAGAGGATGAACAAACCATGTCAAATTACACCCTTCAGTCTGATTCGACAGGCTTGTCTAAACCAAACTACATTTTTGCCTCCTACCTGGCTGTATTTCCAAGAAAAAAAAATGACTGTACATCCTAAATGAAACCACTGCAGCTGCTCTCTAAAAATCAACACTGGCATATATCGCTGAGAAATGCTTCCACTATTTTGGGTGGCTTGAAATAATTCCACATTTCGCTCACCCACATTTGTGGAATTATTTCATCAATATATATATGAAAAAAGAAAAAGAAAAAAAAAGATGAGAAGGTTTTGAGAGGATTTTTTTCTGAGGTGGTAGTCAAATTTAAACTGATTTGACCTGGCTGTGCAGACATTCGATATCTGTCAATAATTTGGATACGTAAAACAGCCTTTAAGCAGGAAAGTGCTGCATGATATACAACATCACATTTTACAAACATGTGACAGTGCTTGATGATAAATCTCCCCTAAGCCTTATGTGTAGAATCAGCTTAACATGGACAATACCTGCGTCATAATGACTCATGTTATTTTCACATTAAGAAAAAAAAAATAGAAAAAAAATGAACAGCTATTCATGTACAAGTTTCTATTTGTGCATGTAATCAGGCTCTTCATTCACACACTCACTCACACACACACACACACACACACACACACACTCAATAAAAAAACATTATCATACCACAGTAATTATCATTCCTTCAAGAGAGCTTGCCAATAAACAATAAAAAAAAAAAAATACAACTACATGTTAACACCATATCCTTCCCAGCACAATTTCTTATAACCTTTTGCTTACACTGAACTTCTCATATAAATTATGCTTATTATTTATAATTAAGAATAACACTATACAGATAACAATCAACTCTTATCCAAATAAATACATGATTTCAAAACACAGAGTTATGTACTGTCTCACCATTTAGGATTTATCTGCAGTTTTTCTTTTATTACAACTGGTGTGTGTATATGTGTGTATATATATATATATATATGTGTGTGTGTGTGTGTATATGTGTGTGTATGTGTGTGTGTGTGTGTGTGTGTGTGTGTGTGTGTGAGTGTGTGTGTGTATAAACTTGGGAGTGGTGCAGGCGCAGTCATGAGAGCTCCTCCACTGAGTTTGCCTTTTGCTTGCCGGAATAAATTGGTACCATATGGTGCGATGACAGGATCACTCAATCTTCTGTGTACCTGAACACCACATTAATCATTTTTTGGGGGATATTCTTTCCCTTTCATCACACAGGAATTTCCAAATAGCCCCTGCCTTTATTTCTCTCACACATGTAGTGAATTTACATACACAGGCTACACTCTGCCCTTGTTAGGAGCCAGACCGTTTGACCAAGTTCAAACTGGAGCAAAACAAAATGTTAAGGTTAGGTGTCAGGTGAGACTTCCTTCCTGCTCAACATGTTGACTTACTTTCATTTTAATGTGGTCAAGCACTACTTTAAGGACATGGTTCTCATTTAGTTTTTAAGGAGAGCATTGAAATCAAAAGACTAATTTGATATGTTTGATAGGTGAAAATTTATGGTATATAATCACATGAAAAATTGTTCAATTGAGCTGAATTACTGAATTAAGATTTTTAATTCATAATTTCTAGTTTTTTTTTTCCCCATAATAATTGCATATTACAAAACATGTTCTACAGAAAAACTTAGAAAAAAATAATCAATAGGTAAGAAGCTAAAGCTGCTAAAAAGTCTAATAATTATATTTGCACCTACCTTTATCAAATGGCTGTGCTGCAATCCTTAAGGCAGCTTCAGCAGAAATACTGTGGGCACAAACCTCCCTCCACTAATTCAGAATAGGCCAGGAGTTTTTAGAGAAAGAAAGGTGGAAAAGAGGAAAGAAGGGTGAAGTGGTACAGAACTGGAGAAAGAGAGAGAGAGGGAGAGAGAGAGAGAGCAAGAGAGAGGGAGAGACAGATAGATAGAAATGGGACAAAGGAGAAAGAGTGGTCTTTATAGCAACGTCCGCTTGATGAATCAGACATGTCTTATTTGTTGGCTGCACTGCCAGGGAATTTGCATTGATTATTTTCCCCTCAACAGATACATTTAAATCAATGTGGCACAGCGCAGCCAGAAAAGTGTGAGAAAATGTGCGAGGCACGTAGTGAAGCCCGGAGCTGTAACCCTGGTCGGACAGGAGGAGCCACAGCTCCCCCTTCATGCCAAACAGATGAGATCAGGACTAAAACCAACTCTGAGGGCAGCAGCGTCTCTGATCTCCCTATGAGCAAAACACCTCTCGCCTGCACCCAGAATAACTTTTCTATGGCCTAATATGTCTTCATTACTCTGCAATTTTTCATATTCACATGTGCCAAATAGTGATTTTTTTCCAGTTTTATAAAAGGCTCCATACTACTCTATGATCTGCTCGTTTTTTTTTTTTTCCCCCACCAGAAAAAATATACTTTACTTTCACTATTTATCTGTCTTTACACATGCAGTGGATAGACAGTTTGGAGCTTTATGGGTGAACTTTTTCTGAGGGTTATAAGTAGGTCAATCGAAATCCATTTTAAGTCTCTCACTATTGCTGGAAAAACCCAGCTACTCCAAGCAATAATGTGCTTCAGCTTGGCTTGCTGTGTTTATTCCGATGTGAATTTGAGAGATTTAACTCTTTCAGCTTCGTTTTAACATTAAACAGCCACCAATAGCTGTAAATGTATAGAATTACATTTGATCTGCATTCCATTTATTTCAATACAATATTAACAGTCATGCGGTATTTTGCAGAGTATATCCATTACAAAGTATGAGCTTACACAAGCTACTGTGGTGTATATTAATTATCATATCATTTTTTCATTATTTTCTGAAAAAAAATTCCATTTATCAGTTGTTATTTTTTTAAGACTGATGATTAATGAGAATCTAAGCTCCTCCATGGCTAATGGTGACATTTTTATGGATGCACAGTTTGTGATTAAAACAAACCAAATTACTAAAATAAATAAATAAATAAATGAAGTCATTCAAAAATGACAATACACACTTTTTAAAATCATGGTTCCATGATGTAAACAAAAAGTGTACTAACATCTACAATGCCTTAATTAGATAATTTAATTAAATAACACTATGATAATATTTTTAATTGAAATCTGTGCTTCAGATATATTTATTTATTTAATTTCAATGCTGCAGTTTTAAATGTTATGAGCAGCTCAACTGAAATAGCATCATGTCTACACTGCTTCAAATAGAGTCCTAGATTTACTTTATACTGTTGACTGTGCAAAGCTAATGTGGAAGAAATAGACTACTCAAACAAAAAGAAATAAAAAATAAGAAAAAGTTGGATTTTTAGTTATGAACAAATAGACAAGCATTGCATCATTATTGCAACATAGTGTGATGACAAATACTCCACAAGTACAGCTGCTGTTCAGTAGTAGTGTGAGGAATGTATTTGATCATCTGATACTTCCTGGTGAAAATGCATCATTATTATTTTGATTGTGTGACACAATCCTTTGGCTCGTGTGCAGAACCAGCTTTCCAACTGGATCCCTGCTCCTGAAACCGTGGCTTCATGGTGGAAGTTGAGGAAAGGCTTTTATCTATTCCAGTGAAGTCCCACACTGCCCCCTTGCCTAAACTGACTTGGATGTTTGGAGTACACCACAGAGAACATGATATTGTGAAACAAAGTTGCCACAAAAGCAACACTCCATTGTATTTTTTTATATAATTCAACAGCTATACAGGCAGAATAGCCCTCAGTGGACAGAAAATAACTTTTATAAATATTGTGACACATTCATTTTTTTGTCCACAGTGAACACACAGACTTGGGAGCCGAGGGCACTGAATAATAAATATCTCTTTCTAATTGGATGGGCTGGCGTTAACACACCCCAACACACATGCACACACACACACACACAGACACACACACATACACACGCCCAGCCCCTC
>OMKZ01033144.1:17884-28468 GCA_900302535.1 Neoniphon sammara | reverse complement strand
ACCCCACACACAAACATAACTGTGGGCATTTTTTAATTGCTCCCAAACACACACACACACACACACACACACACACACACACACACACACACACACACACACACACACAAACATACTGTCCCCTTCCCCATGAGTGTCACTTGACATATCATGACACGCGCACACACACACACACACACACACACACACACACACACACACACACACTTGGTGATTGCTCTGGCTCTTGTCCAGGCTTCTGATTGAAAGGCTGACAGTCCAAGTCAGCGTGTCCTTCCTTCTGTCTCAATGGGACAGCTGACTAATAATTAGTGAGCATGCATGCAGGCATTTTTTTGTTTATTTGTTTGTGTGCATGTGTGTGTGTGTGTGTGTGTGTGTGTGTGTGCACGCGCTGCAGTCTTAACATTTAAACAACAACAGTTTTGGCCCATGTGTGTGCGTTTTCATCTCTTTTGATTGACACATTAAGTCCTGGTTCCCTAATGTGGCTTCCCCTGAGTCTCAGTGATAAAGAAAAACCCAGAAAAAACACTTTATTCTTTTCTTTCACATCATTTAACTGCCACCCTTTGCAGACATTCGGTGTCCCACTCTTCATTTAGTTTAATTCAACTCGGGACATAAAATGGTGTGAGCAGAAACGCAGCTGAAGATCGGTGGGGAGAAAAAAACGTTAGTGGAGATGGGGTACACACACACACACACACACACACACACACACACACACATACCTGAAGCCTGAAGATCTGGGAGCTGGCGTTCTTGAGTGTTAGAGAGAGAGAGAGAGATTGTGCATTTCTCTGTATAAACAAGAGCCATCAATCAATGTCAAGAGTGTGGCTGTTGTTGATTTTTTTTGTTTTCTCCAGCCACCACTGTGAATGACATGAATGCTGGAGAGAACACCCATTCCTCTTGTCAACTGCCAAGAGTTTGTGGGTGTGTGTGTGTGTGTTTGTATGTGTGTGCCAAATCCACTTTTCTGAATGACATGAATGCCAGAGTGTGTGCATTCCTCTTCATGTGTACAGTGTGAAAGTGCAAGAGGAGCTCAAGCTAGTAAACAATGTCAAGAGTTACGGCTGCGTTTCAAGTCTAAGCTACTGAGGTTCAATAACGTGAATGTGTCAGAGCATGCATATGTGTGTGTGTGTGTGTGTGTGTGTGGCCTATAGGATGCCAGCTCATTACGTAGGAGCCAAGTAAACAATGTCAAGAGTTACGATTGTGTTAAGAGCTGCCTACAACTCAATTACTCTGAAACTCTTTGGCTAAAGGCACATGAATGCGTTCTGCTGAGCTGGTCAAACTAACACACTGTGAAGTGCTACATCGCCTGCCACCTCGATGTCTTTGACGTAAAACACTGGACATGTTTGTTGTGCTGCAGGGAGTGTGTGCTTACAGTACAGCAGGGCGGAGTGCATTTTCAATGTAAAAAGTGGTAAACTTTTTGAATGAATATACTAAAACTATTCATAATAACCTGTTCAATGTACAGTATACAAAATTGTCAGGGGTCTATGGAAGTGAGGACCCTTTAGACTCAACTGAAAAAACCCCCCCAGAATAAGCATGTAATTTGGTGTTGAGTCTACATGGTTCTCATCATCAGTCTAATAGATTACTTGCTTATTCTACAATTTTTGTCAGTTAAGTCTAAATGGTTCAATCAACCCATGGCAATTTTGCGTAATGCACCTTTAAGAAATAATTACAAATAAATGCCCTATCACTAACAAACAAGTTGCACCTTTTTTCATTAAAAAAGATCAAAGTGAACGTGCATTCTCCCCACTGCTACTTTTTTGATTGTTTTTGAAACAGATGGAAATGAATAAATCACAACTAAAGACAACGAAAAACAAACTCAATTTGACACGTTTGTTAAATACATGATTTATGTGCACCGTCTGAGTTAAAAACTAAGCTTTATCATTCTGAGTGATAGTACAGTAGCTGCCAAAGGCATCTGATTATTCTACGTCTCAAGCAGCCTCTTCACAAAGAGCTCCTCAACCTTTCCATCTGAGTAAGTGCTGTATTCTTTGCCAAACACAGGCATTACAATACATCCAGTATCTTTTAGTACCGACATAACAACAGATTATTATACTTCTTCTACACAGTGGTAATTAAAAAATGGAAATTAGTGTTTGCAGTATTACTGTGTGCATAATTGGTCAGTGGAAAAGTGTTTGTATGTGTCCATAAATAAAGAAGAGCAAACAGATTCCTGTTGGCTTTGAATCTTTGTGGTTTGTCTCATTTGCAAGGAAGCCTCTTGTCTCCTTGGCACAGTTAGGAATGCTCCTTATTAGGAATCTACTTTGTCCAAAATATTACATGAATTTAGACAACCTAACAAGGAGACGTAACATTACTAACATAGAATTCCATGTAGCACGGTGTCGCCGGTTTCCATGGTAATCAAGCCTTGAAAATAGAATGTAAAAAAAACAACAACAAAAAAAAAACACTAATGTTGGCTGCCTTACAGCTAGCGAGCTAGCATTGAATAGGCTATATGCACAGCTCCAATACTTCCTGTTTTATTTGTTCTTGTTCATTTCCTGTGGAACAGGATTGGACTGAACTAATTAAACCAGGTGTGCTAGCTCATTGTCGTTGGCTTCTGCAATCAAACACACCTGGTTTAATTAGTTCAGTCCAATTATGTTCCACAGGAAATAAATGAGCATGTGAGTTTCAGGAAGTAATGGGGCTGTGCATATTGCCTATTGGTTCCTTGCTTCTGGTAGTCTTGACTAGTGGCTATGCAAGGCAAGTTATGTCGCGGTACAACAACATTTTTTGAAATCCTACCCAGCAAAGGCACCACTTTGCTAAATCAAGGAACCTACCTATGTGTCCTGTGCCTCTACTGTAATGAGACAGTCCTAAGAAGCCATATTTCCTAAAAATGCTGCTAACTAGCTAGGAAGCTTCCTTGCAAATGAGACAGACCCTCAATGGTTTGTAGATGTGATCATAAGCAAATACAGCCATCATAGAAGTCCTTTACTGTACACTTGCTGCAATACTCGTACACTTCACTGCTGTGAGAAATTGTTTGTGATGCTTTCAAATTTTGATCTCTATGATGAATTGCTTTCAGAATTTTAATTTTATTCTGTTTTTAGTCATCTGAAGGCACAAGGAAAGACCTAGCAAACAGCCACCTTACAGACAGTACAGCGTACAGATTTTGTTCTGCATAAAATACAAGAAAGACTTATCTGCACTGGCTGTTGCTGGACTGATGCAGGACTGGAGACTCCTAAGATGGCTACCTTGCTAACGATTGAATTTTTTTTCAGCTACATGCTACTCGTTGGTGTAATTGCACCATCATTAGATTAGTGTTGTCACATTGTCTGTGAAACACTTTGATAAGCAAATCAAGAAAAGCCTCAACATGAATAATTGAGTTACTTGTGCCATATGTTTGCTTGATGGTACAAGACTTTTGTGTGGTTCCCCATTTGACCAAGCATACGTTCTCACTCCCTCAGAGAGAACCTGGAGGGATTTCATTTGGTGAGTCCCAATCACTGTCCACCCTGATATGACAAAGCAAAGAGCAGACAGTAACAACCGTGCCTAGTCAGACCAGAGACTTCAAAAATTATCTGGTCAAAGTGCATTTATAAAGGTATTCTTATGAGCTCATAATCTGGTTGGGGTCTGATCATATGGATGTTCATATCCCCATCACAAATATCTGTATCATGGAAACTGAAGCTACACATAACAGAAAAAAACAATAATTAGAGAAGGTGGCCCAATGTCCAAGCCAATACTGCAATATTGTAACAATCACATTTAGATTTCTCATAATCAGGATATGTTTTTATCTGGATTCTAGATATTTGGAAATCGTAGACATCGGTTTACTCTCACCTCAGTCAATTCAGGGAGTGGACTTTCTTTAAAATTCATTGAAAGGCTTCGAGCCCAAGATGGTGATCATGTCGACTCTCTTAGAAAGATACTGTTATTCTGAAGTCTACTTAGCTGTCACATTGTGGGACACTCTGCAGCTGATAGAGCTCCTCAGTTCCAATGATGAATGCTGGCAATGCTAACAAGACATTTTATGGACGTTAACAAAGACAAATGCATAAGGTTTTCCCACAGCATGACAAGTGTTGGGTGAAGAAAAATAACCCAGTGAAACTCAGAGTGTCAGGGAATTTGTTTCAGAGCTAATGGTGAATAAATTATATCATTGGTAAATGGATTGTACGTAGGTCCCCATTACAGTGCATTTTGACTGAATTAAACATTGATTGAATTAAAAGTGATTCATCTCGACCCTGCTGCACGTGTCCCATCCCTCTGATTCTGACTGGACGTGACAATAATGCCCAATCTGTTCCTCTCGGTGCGCTTCTCTCTCCGTTTCTCTCTCAGTCCATATTGTTGCTCTGCTTCCAGTCCAGTGATCGTTTTCTTCTGTGGATCTTCAATCAACACTCAGTCAATGCAGCCCTTAAAAAGGAAGCTTCACCCTGAAAAAACATTGTTCATCAAGGGCACATTTCATTCAAAACCAAGCAAATCTGGATTAAGCATCTCCACAAGTCCAGCATACCTCAGTGTTCCTTAAACTATGGATAAGGAAGCCAAAAAGGGGTCGTAGACCTGTTTCTGTTTTTATCCGCACATTGCATGGGCTCAGTCATAATTTGCTGAGTCTGGGCTCCAGGAAGAGATTACATTCACTCAACTTGGGCTGAAAAAGTTGAAGTTGGCATATGTGAGAGCCCCAGAGAGGTGGAGAAACAAGGTGGACTTCTTTTCTTCTGAGGAAGGGAGGGAAGTGTCCCTTTGTAGGGTCTGTCAGGCCACCAGGCCCAGGCGGGAGATCTTAGCGGAGAGGAAGGAGTGGAGGATGAAGACAATCGGCTTTGGACACGAGTGGAGATCCAGTTGCTGCAGGAGAACAGGGCAGAAGAGAGAAAAGTAAAACATAAAAGAATATAAAAGAATATAATAGGACAGAATAGGATAGAATGAGAATAATGGACCGGAGCAGAACAGGACAGGATAAATAGGATAGAATAGGATGGAATGATTAGAGAATGAGTTGAAAGCAGAAGGGATGAGAGAGAGAGAGAGAGAGAGAGAGAGAGAGAGAGAGGATCATAAATCACATAACACCATAAAAATATGTTCAACACACACACAAAACCAACTCCACAGCCAACAATTCCCCATGAGGCAAGGATTAGATTGCAATACACACAGTCCTAGTTGGCGCTAAGCACTGCACACGCGCACACACACGCACACACACACACACACACACACACATCACAAGCACCGCATCGCTGTGAACAAAGCTCTGTTCATAGCCTGAGTTGACTGTGGGTGATGGAGTTTCACCAGTAGTATGACTCATATCCTGCTCCTACGGCCCGCACACAAATTTAGGGCTGCAAATTCACACTTGAAACTACAGATTAACCTGTCCAATTAAACTAAGAGGAAGGGGATTTGGAGATGGAAACTGTGACGTCTTAAGTTGTTTGTCTGCAGCGAACCCTGTGTAATGAAACATGAGTGGGTTTCTATATCACTGTTGCACAGAAACCTTGTATATTCAATCAGCTTTTCAGGAGCTGAGTTAAACAGTGTTTTTTTTTCCTGCTGAGCAACCATAACATTCTGAAGATGATCTATATTTTCTTTATTTTAGAAAACACTATTAATAGTTTTTGGCCCACACGCCATGGCACATTTTCTAAATGGGAGACAACATAAACTGTCAATTGCAGTGAAAGAGACAAAATTAGAAATACACAGTTTCTGCCAATAATGACAATATATTCAACACTGTGAATAAAGGGCCCGGTCGATTTCTCTTTCACATGTTGAGCTAATGAGCCACCAGCCACGTCCGTAATTGCCTTGGGTTTTGAGAAAGCCTTATCTATAACTGCACTGGGATTTGGAAACGCTACGGAAACCAAAATCTATTCTGTTCAGACGGCCAACAGAGGGTTGTGAATCAAAGCTCTGATGTCTTTGCTTATTTGCCTTCAGCAGTCAAACATGAGTGAGTGTAATGGAGTTTTCCTGGTGAGCTGCAGATGGGCTGTCACACAGGGATATTGGATGGTTGATGTAAAACATCTGAGTTTCCTTTCCCGTGCCCTATACATTTGGCCTGGAGAGTAAACATTTTAGTTGTCAATGTGACTGCGCTCGCCAATGTACAGTCAGTTATGGGGCTTCTGGCTTCATGAATGATGAAACATCGATAGTGTTTTATTTGGATGAAAGACCAGTGTATATTAGCACAACAAGAGGCTATTAAAAGGGCTAAATAATTGCTTAAATTGACTTTGGAGTAAGGTACCGTCATCCTCATACTTAGCTATCTATATTTATATCCACCCTGTCAAATAAGAGCCCAGGGATGAAACATTAACACTTAAGTTACAGCAAAAACTGTTTAAAACTATAGTGATGAACATATTGGGTATTTGGACTGGTAGTGCTTGTATATTGTTGCTCAATCTTTCATTGCTTTTCATTACTTTGAGGGTGGCCGATGAAACATGAGCCACCTGGGCTTCCATACAGTGAGCTCTTCTGTGGTGCAAACTGATTAAAACTCCTACAGTAGGTGACAGAAGGATGGAGAAAAAAAAATCAGCCATAGATACTCATACAGTACACTGTTATATATCATCAATCTGTGCTGTTCAGTGCGTTCCAGGAGTCATTTTGTGATGAAGTTTTTTAATCTACCTTTTCGGTGTACCCACTTTACCTCAACCTGCCTTGTCTACTTCGGTTAGGGATGTTCTGCGTTTCTTAGAATGATTTTCAGCACCACCTGAGAACTGGTGTAAACTGGTTGCATTTATGTTATGGGTTGTACAAGCCTTGAGTGAAGGTGAGATATTGTTTTTTTTCCATCTTCATCAATAACTTGTAAAGGAAAACAACTAAAAGCACATTTATAAATCCATTTCTGTTTGCTCAAACACGAAGAACAATTTAGAACCATGTCACCACACTTTTTTTTTCTTGATAACCGTTGAAGGTGGAAAAATATTTATCCACCGAAAATAGCCAAAATCCAATAATAAAGCAACTTCACTTCAGTTTTTAAGAGTATTGGGAAAGAGAACAATAGTAATGTCTTGTGGTTGAATTGCATTCTGATCTATTGAGGTGACTGCCAGTGGAGAAATTGGTATCTCTGCCTCTTCTATAATGGATTTGTCTATGCATGATTGTTGAATGTCTGCACAAAATGGCGAGTCCTGATGTTTACTCTTGATTTTTTTAAATAGCTGCATTGCAAAGCTCTTGAGGTGACATCGTGCCGTCCATGTTTGGCCACTTATCCACAGCATTAAGAAAAATATACACCACCAAATAACAAAATGGACCCAGGAATATGAGGTGCTGTATAACACCCATTGCAGTTTTCTAAAAGTTTTAAAGTGTTTTAGCGTGGATTTTTCTTTTCAGTAGAAACTGATGTTTTGTCTTGTTTGCTTTCATTGAATATTGAGCAAGACAAATGAAACATGAGCCAGCTGGGCCGCTGTCAGAGTTGGGTAGCTCACTAGCATGTCTTGATACTTTCTGGCACAACATGTATTGCAGTTAAGTGCCCATACAAGGCAGCACTCTCGCTCGCTGCCGCTTCTGCGCCTCTCAGCTTGCCCTTTCACACAGTTGATGCACACATGCAGCCGCTCCATAGGTCTCACAAGTCATGTTGTCATTGCTCTCTGGCTTGTTTCTGACATTTGGATATTTGTTTGTATATGAAAAAGAAACATTTTTGCACATTTTTATAAGGGGTTAGCCATACTAAATGACCCAATGCACAATTTGTTGTACTGATTTTCTGTCCTCTTCATACTTCTGTTGTCTTCCTTGAAAAAAGATAATAGATCAACCAAAGATCTGGACATGGTAGTTGGCTAACCAGGTCTTTTTTATGGCTCAGAATGATTGTAGTCGCAAATTTATTGGGCAAGCTGGTCACACACCAGCCAGAAATGTGTTTCATGAGCACTGTTAACTTTATGTTTGAAAAATAATTATTTGGTTTGGAAAGTGGTCGCAGAATTCAGTGGCTCCAATCCCATTCCAGACAGAATCGTGCAGCAAAAAACCTCCAAGTTTTAGACGCCAGCTTAAATCACAGGCTATGACAGGGATCATTAAGTGAAGTGAGGTGCTGCAGAGTCAGTATCATTAAAAAATAGTGATTAAAACCCCACTCACAATCTCCCCCTCCCTCCCTCCAAAGTCGAGGAAGAGCATGCGGACTCCGTCATCTGAGGACATCTTCAGTTTCTCGTAGGGGTAGGAGAGGAGCACTCTGGGCCTGACGGGGGTGTGACCTCCCCTCTCCTCCCCGTTCTCCCCCTCCCCCAGGCTGGGCTCGGCCAGCACGGAGAAGCCCTGCTCGTAGTGGACCACCAGCCGACACTCCTGACCCCGATAGAGACAACCTGCAGGGGACAGGGAGGCAGAATGAGGGTCAGTACGTTTTGATTTCTATTTTTGGGCTGCAGACTTTCGTTTTGGGTTGTTTGATAACAAGGCACTCATGGAGAACAGAATTTGTTCTCATCAATATTTTCATGTATTAATCAAGCGCTGAGGAGTTGAAATGGATCCAGGGGTTATGGTGAGAGTCAGAGTGGAAATCATAGCCCTGATACATGCAACGCAGAATACAGTAATTAGAGTGAGAAGTAAAACTCATCAAAGTCACTGGTCTTTTACATAAGTAGCAGCACTCCTTTTCTTAAATATTTAGACCTTTAAAAATTTTATATCAACCTTGTCCTCGGAAAACCTCCCTTCTCAGATTGTTGGAGGGAAGAAATACACTCTCTATTGTCTTTCTGCACCAAATATTGACTGGAGGTGTGAGGGAATTCAACATGATCAATATTGATATGTCAATTGTACATAGAGGCGGATGATCAAAGCAGCTATCTATAAATACAATTTCCCTTGATGTAATATTTTTTTTAAAAAATGATTTGGTGTTTGGTTGCTGCTATTTGATATGCAAGTAACGAGCAAAATGTGTGTTTCCTCCAAAGAAAGTTCATGTTGCAGACAGTGAAGAAAGAGACGCCCACATAGCCACAACCCTGAGCTCAAATCAGGAAGACATCAGTGATAGGAAAAGTCAGTCAACATCATTGATCTGTGAATATTTTGCTGCTGAAGCCCGACAAGAAACTGATACACGTGCACTGGAAGCGCTGTTGACAATTTTTTGCCAACAGTGCCATTTAAAACGGTCTCATCGTTTAGAGCACACAGTCTGTAAACACGTGTATCGCAAATGAGTGGTGGCAGTTAACAATGAGTAGGAAATAGTACTAGAATAGCAGTGATTTCCAACAGTGAAAAAAAAAAAAAGCTGCCAATTAGCCCAGTTAACAGACCTCAGTTTGTCAGGCTTTGATGATGAAGAATACTTTCAGCTCCAATTAATCCTCAGACTTCTTCAGCTTTCGCACAGGAGCAAAGAGTAACCTTTATTCACAGCTATAATGATTTGATACATTTGATAATTACCATTATCGCCCATCCCTAAAATCTTGAAGGGACAACTGCAGCGTTCTTTTTTCTTTATTAGATTTTACTGGATCGTGCTTGTATGCTGCTGTTGTGACAGTTCAAATCCTGCAAATACAATACCCGTCTACCGACAAAAGGCTCTCTTTGCCTCGCAGTGTGGGCCCAACTGAAATCAGAGCGTGCCATCTCTGTTTTCCACGATCACACTTAACAGCTCGCCGCACTTCAGCGTCAGACTGTTCTCCTCGCACCGAGCCCACCCCGCTGAAAGCAGAGTGCTACTACAGCTGCTCTCCAACATTTCTCATCACTTTCATTCCCGCGCTCTGCTCTCTTCACAGTGTGTGCCTGGCTGAACGCTCGGTGTACTGTCTTTATCGGCTCTGCCAATTTACACATCACTTTCCTCCGTTTTAATGACAAACCCAGCTCTCCTCCACACAGTGTGATCTGTCTCTATTAAGCCGTCTTTCTCAACGCCTTGACAGCAGAGTGTACTCTCTCCCGCCAGACATGTAGCCAGCACGCTGAAAACTTAATTTACAACCTAACCTCCTCTCTCTTGACACTTTCTGATCTACAGAGCAGTGTGTGTGTGTGTCAAACAGAGAGACAGGGAGCAAGAGGAGAGTTGCTGTCTTTCTGTTGTTTACTGACAGTATGAACAGGATGTGTGTGGTGTGAGGAGAGACTGTGTGTTTATACATGTGCGCGTGTACAAACAGCATGAGTGTGTGTGTGTGTGTGTGTGTGTGTGTAATGTAGAGGAGAAAGAATTGGGGAAAGAGCATGTGTGAGCGTATGTCTCATCTCTCTCCAGGCTACAGAATGTCTTTGTAGCGCGTGTGTGTGTGTGTGTGTGTGTGTGTGTGTGTGTGTGTGTGTGTAATCTCCCTGCGGCCTGCCTCCCAGTCTCTTTTGTCCAGCTATCAACAAGCTGATTCTCCAACTCCTTACCTTTGTTGTCATTCAAACCCGGCTAATTGTTCTGTACATATC
>OMKZ01033144.1:0-13085 GCA_900302535.1 Neoniphon sammara | reverse complement strand
CAAAGACCATACACATACACACACACACACACACACACACACACACACACACAAAACAGCATTCCATTCTATAAATAGCTAGTGCTTTGTCCATGTCCTCCATATGGTTGTCAAATTATATCACAAACCCCCTCCTTTCCAAGTGTGTGTGTGTGTGTGTGTGTGTCTGTATGTATACCTTTTGCTTAACACACTGGGCTCAGACTCAACCAGAAAGCTATTTAGGATTACATAGCTTTCACAGCTCCCCTGTTTGGTCCATTTTAATCAAACCGTGGTCTATTTACTCTGTTATTTTGGTTTGGCAGGAGAGGTGGGAACCACAAACTGTGGCATGGACAGAACAAGTGAACTCTGGTCTACCTGAAAAGTCAGGACTCGGTCTGGTTCCAGGTAAACCTCTATACGGTTCATTACAAGTGAAAGTGAAGTGAGCTGAACAACATGCACTGTGCATTGTGGGCTGAAGGCAGATGTTGACACTTGTAGCTGCTGGCGCTGCCAAAATGAGTCAGGGACAAAAGTGGAGTAGTGATGAGGTGAGGACTCATCTAGGAAAACGGGCACGATTACTTGCGGAAACATAAAAATACTAATGTCTACATGGCATGGTTGTTGTTGCTTCTTTGTTCCATTATTGCTCTGTTGCTGTAATGCACTGTTGTTCATGACCAGAGTTTCCCATGTTACTCTGCTTCATGTGCACATGGATGTATAAATGTGGACCTCTGCAGCCTTTTAAATCAGGGTACTTTGGGTTTTGCTGCAGCATGCCTCAACATGCCTGAGGAAGCACCACCAAAACCAGTTTAACCAGCTCTGCAGTATGCTGACCAGTGCACTTCACTTCACTTGACTCCATCAGCAGCAGTCTGTAAACATTTATGTGTGCGCCCGTGTTCAAGGATCTGCGCGTGACGCTCTGGTCATTTAATGCTGCTTCTGATCTTCGGTCCAAGTGTTTGAGTGTGTGATGCATCATTACTCACTGGTAGTGACTTCTTTAATCATTTCAGCTGAGGCGTGACACCCGTTCACAATGTGTCTGGTCCACAGCGACAGATCCTTGGTGGTCTCAGTCCGGAAGAGGTGGGCCTCGATCCCGAGTCGTGTGCCGGTCCGGGTGGCAAAGTACAGCTCTGTGCCAGAGTGGGGCGACCCCCGCTCAGGGCCGGAGTGGACAAGTCTGCATTAACACACACACACAACAGTCATACAATGTGGTACTGTGACACCGAAACACTGAATTCGACATTGAATTTCATTAACGTTCCATACTTGAGCTCTCTAAACTCCATGTTATGTGTCACCTCTGGAGACTGCTTATGTGCAGATTTGGAACAGGAAGAAAAAGGATGGGAGAAGACGGTTCTTCAAAGTGAACTGCAGCAGTCGGTACAAAATTCAGTTAAACAGCAACAGCAACAAACAGTCCATCACATCTTGAACTGACCACTTCATGGTAACTGGTACCAGGGAGCAAAATATGGAGCCATTGCGCTTACCAATACGACAAAGACGGACACTTACACCAAACACACAGGTTTTACATGTTTATTTTTCTTTTTTTTTTATACCAAGATGATGCCAAAAAAGACCGAGACCATTTACAGTAGCAGAAGTCATGACACATATTTCACCTCACGATCTTCCAACCCGACTCAAACTGTTTTATCTGACGTTCTGCCCTGACAGTCTCCCATTACAGCGACACTATGAACATAAGTCAGAGTCCAATCCAAAACACAGTGATTTATTAGCAATTTATCACAGCGCATGGTTTAATATTACACTGATGTCAGGAATGCCTACTTAAAATCTAGAGCATGTCCCGTAACACTGCACCTACACAGGTTGCAAATTAGCAGGTGACCCGTTTACACCTCTGTCGATCGGAGCCGAAGCTGATAATTACCCACGACTGCTGCAGGGTTCAGAACACACACCTAGCCAGACAGGTTAACCTGTTTATACTGAGCTCAAGTCCCACATGGAAGTGGGATTTTAGGTCATTGTAAGAGGGCTGTAAGTGAACTTTTATTTATATAGCAGCTGTCAAAGCAGTAACTTGCAAAGTGCTTATCAAGAATAAAGATTGCTACAATGTTGTCCAAGTAAGATGTGATGGTGCTTCATATTGGTATCTGGTATTGGTATCAAAACTTCATTATTGTGGCAGTATCGCTGGCTGGCAAGTGCTTTTTGTTGTTTTGTGGTGTGTGTGTGTCTGCAGCTGTTGGTCAGTAGACTTACCGTGTGGCTAACAGTGGGTAGGTGTGTGCAGGGTTATGCCAGGCCTCCCTGCCTCTTGGTAGACTGTCGTACAGCAACAGGTCCTTCTCTGTCACCACCACCAACACCGGCTTCCAGCTCTGCTTCTCACTCTCCGTCTGTGTATTAATATTTTCAAAAGAAAGAAACACTGCAAAAGATTGTTTTAACTAATCCCACAAGGCTTCTCAATTTGAATATGAATCAAGCCCCTCATTTACAAATACACAGGATGTGACGTAACTGTCCTTTCTGCTGTTTAGGGTGTGTGTAGAAAGCCTCGGGTGTTGAGAGGAGTGCGGGGGAGGGCGAGGGCGGGCATTTCATTAGGGTTATCAGGATAATTCTGTACCATCGAGTGGCTTTAGGGAACTCATGTTATTATGACAGAGGAATGGTCTGCATGTAATGAGAGAAAAACTCGATGTGTACTCAGCGATGTGCGCAGACCTTCACCTTAACCTGCACACAAACTCTCAACTCGATAAGAGAATCAAGAACAGCTTGCGTACACAAACAAGAGCAGGCATACGCACACATGCACTCTTTCACCTCCTCACTATTTCTCTGTAATACACACTTCCTCTCTCTTTCTCTGTCAATATTTCACTCCAAAATGCTCTAACAATATTAAAGGAACAAGGCTGCAAAGTTGTTTTCAGTTCAAGCATCTTGGTTCTCCACTGGAGACTTGTGCACTATATTGGGTAACCACTGGGAAGTTTGCAAAAAAAAAAAAATTCGAGCTTGCAGGTAAAGTGTTGTTTCTACACATAATTTCCCTAAAACTCCACCATTAATAAAGGAGATGCTGACAGAGCCTGTGCTGTGCCCCCTCACACCCACACTCCTAACTCAGCAAAGCACTGGCTTTCCCTACAGAATACACACAGTTAACGTCTTAACTTGGACACACACACACACACACACACACACACACACACGCGCACACACACACAGGCCTGTATTTCATTTCTCAATACTCTATAACTCCTCTCATTATGAGGGCTTATCTGCAGTCCAGCCATGGAATCCTAAGCTGCTCTTTGAAGTTCTGTCTCAGCCAATCACATCTCAGGATTTAGAGGGTCAAGGGTCAGCTTTTTAACATAATGAGAATATGTTGCTAAGTAACGGTATCGTAATGTATTTTACTGAAGAATCAAATATTGGCAAATACATAGGGACTAATTTAGCCAGGTATGGACGTGTGTGTGTGTGTGTGTGTGTGTGTGTGTGTGCAGGTATATGTGTGAGAAGCTTGCTTAGTGTGTGCTCTTGCTCATTAGCATATTTACAAGTGGTGTCCATGTGTGTGGACATGCATAAATAAAAATTTGCATACAAGCTCATGTGCTTACACACACACATACACACACACACACACAGGGAGGTAATAAGAAAGAAGGCATCCCATTAAAAATGTGAGAAATCTGCAGGCAGGCAAACATGGGTGGCACACACACACACACACACACACACACACACACACACACACACACTTACCTTCCCTGCCAGCCATCCCAGGTGTCGTATCTCTTTGCTGCCAGCAATCCCCGTCCTGGCTGTGTTCTGGACGACCTCTGCATGGACCCGCTGTGGTAGGCCAACAGTTTTTAGAATGGGTGTTACTTCACAACAAATTAGACTCATGGCAGCTCTGAGGAGGATTATACACAGCCACAGTGTATAATCATATAAACATCCAATTTTAACAGTCACATTAGCAATAATTATCTTTACAATGATACAATAAATAATCAGATAATTTATATTTAATAAGTGAAAACAAAGTTTAAATTTCATAGGTCAGGTAATGACAGTCCCAAGTGTACAAAGCAGACCTGTGCCAGTGCAGAGGTGGCAGAGTGCATGGCAGAGAACCAAGCCAGGGCAGATGGCTGGTCCGGGCAGCGCAACACCACAGTGTGCCTGGCATCAGGGGAGTGCAGCTCCAGTTGTCTGGAAGGAGAGATAAGGGAAGTTAAAATGCCTTTAACCTTTCTGCTATCACAGGGGGGTTCTAAAGCTTTTTTAGCTCAGGATCCCATAGGAAAAAAAATCCTTTGAGACTATTGGAAACATACTGCTGCATCAACTGAGGGCCCACCACAACTAGGCATGTGACCCATTCTGGTCTCACCTTGTAGTTTAAGAAACCAGGTGCTTCTGAGTGTCAAGCTTCAGAAAGTGTTCCTTTGTCTCTCACCCTCATGAAAATGTGACTCAGTCCCAACATTAAAATGTTTGAAATGATGTGTACTGACTGAGCTGTGTTTATTCAAAACACTTGCAATCACTTTGGGCACAATGCTGTCTCTCGCTGAATTTCCATAACCAATCCCCTTATATCATATGGGAGTATTTCTGGCCTCCAGGGAAACGCATCTGTAAGATGCTTCTCAATCTCACTAAATGGCTCTTTGATTGTGTGCACAGCAAATATGAATTTTAAAAAGGTACACACTGCAGCCTTTGCAGTGGAGAATGTAGCGCACTGTAATACAGATACGATTTCAGCATGCCACTTATCTCTGTGGAGTTTAACCTGGCAAACTAAAATTTATACACTCACATTTCAGAACAATAAGTAAACAGCCACCAAAAATCACTAAACGTGTTTCCCCATGAGATGAAATTGCCTATTTTCTCCTCCGGTGTTCTCGGAAATGCTGCCATTACACGTTCATTGAAAAAAGAGAAGCAGGTTTCATGCATGATGTCTTTTCTTTTATAATAACCTTTGAACGGCACTGTTCTTGAGAAAGTAATAAAACACCCTTTTTGTTTTGCCAGAATGAAGAAGAGGAATGGTGAGTGATATAAGCATGCTTGATGTAGAGCTAAGCTATTTTAATTATGGCTGACTCAGAGGTTTAGAGGACAAGACATGGTAAACGGCTCGCCTTCTCTCCTGCCTGCCTCATGCAGAGATTTGACCATGTTTGAAGAGTGTGAACCCGGTGTGTTTCTTCCAGGAGGCATGAGCACTGAGAGAGGAAAGCTGAGAGAATACGGCTATTGAAGCTAAAGGGGAATGACACTCGATTTGGGAATTCATATACGTTATTCTTGTGGCCGAGGACAGTCCAATCAGTATTTGAAATAAACGTCCCTCAAGATATGCCAGAAATTAGACAGGTGAGACTTCAACCTGTCATGTTAACAAGGTGCCAAATTGGAGCTGCTCCACGGATAATGAAATGGTTATGGATAGACTGGCAGTAAAGGCTGGAATCACCCAGGCCAGTTCTCTGGGGATAGAGGCACATTTTCAAATTCAGACTCATAAATAGCATGAACCGAACTCTTAATCTATGGTGTGGGGTGAATTTGCCAAGTCTCACGCAATCTTGCTATTTCTGGTAACAGCGATCGACTGTCCAGGTGTTCTTCCTGGCTCAAGACAGAAAGAAGTCCAAATCCAGGGTGGGTCTTCGCTGTGTAAATATGCTTTCTTTGTGGTTTTCTTCATTTTTCAGACCCATTAGCGATCTGGAAAGGCCCCAGTTCTTCCGTCAAACCCTCAGCAGCAGGACAGACCCTCTAGATCAGCTCCAGGTGTTACTCAAGGTTAAAAATAGAACTTTTGCCTGTAAAAGGAGAGTTGATTAGGGAGAGGCTGAGGGAGAGGCAGAGGGGGAAAAGCATGAGGCAGATGTGTGGTCGGTAGCCTTCTGTGAAGAGAGGAGGTTCTGTGAGGACGGTGTTTGTTTTAGCAACCAACACAGAGAGACTTCTGGAAAGGCGGCTGCAGAGTTACAGGCTTTAAAGATAGAGGATGTGATGTGGAGTACCAACAAAAGGGCAGCTCCACATGAAAGGAACGGTGCTGGAAACATGCTGTAACTTACCTTTTTAAAAGGGCAATACCTAATATTAAAGGTGGCAAAGGTCAGTCCCATTACATAAAAAAACAACTGCAGCACAGACTGGAGAAACTGTATTATTTATTAAGTTTTACGTCATAATTAGATTAGTTCTTCAACTTGTTAGCTAATTTTCCATGCCAGATTATTTATAAATAGCCAACTACATGTTTTTCAATTAAAATTCCATAACTTCATGGAAAACAGTGCATCTTCGGCGGTGATGTCATGAGGAACTTGTGGGCGTGAACAAAAATTTCAACCAGTTAAAACATAGGCCATCTATCTGGTCTGAACTGGTTTTATCTGGTCTCAACATGGAACACAAGCTCTTTAATATATAATAGTGCTCTTGTTATGTGCATACTCAACATAAACAGACCTATGACCTATTTGTGATCCAGATTGTAAGAAACACTGTCCTACATTGGAGAAATGTCATGACTCCAGTTTAAAGATTAATTCCAGGCTACAATATAGGATTTGCCTTATTCACTTTGTCAAATGTAGCAAAATAATTTAATAATAATTTTAGTAAAATAATTTTATTTTGTTATAATGGGACATGTGAATGATCCTGCACTCAGAAGTGTTAACAAATTGTCATATTTTTCTTCAGTCTATGAGGGTACATTGGCCTGCATCTGCAACTAACTTAATGTGAAAAAACAGACCTGACCTTTAATACTAGAAGCCAACAATTGGGCTACATAAAGCTGAATAAATTTTTTCTTTACTTTTGGCTGAAGGTATAATTGTAATATTCATATAATAACCATATCACATCGTAATATCTGTTCGAAAAAAGGTTTTAAAAAAATTCTACAATGGTAAAACCTTGGTATCAGGGTGATTTATTGTTTCCAGAGTATTGGTCAATGGCTTTTCTGGTAAGCATTAGTGCAGTGTGTGTGTGTGTGTGTGTGTGTGTGTGTGTGTGTTAAGTCTTGCACTTCAGAGAAACAATTTAGACTTTTGGAATGGGGACATTTTTGCAAAGTTGGAACTTTTTTGATGGGACTTTGTTTTAGGGTTACCGTTGGATTTAGGATTGGGTTTAGGCTTGGGTAGGGATTAAAACAGGTTAGGGGACAGGGAATGAATGTGGTCAGTGAAAGGTCCTCATTAAGATAGGAGTACAAGGATGAGTGTGTGTGTGCGTGTGTATGAATTTGCGCGAGTGTGTGTGTGTTTCCACCCACTCAGGAACTTATCAAGGTTAAACGGAGCCAGAATAACGTCACACTGTGAGGAAGCATGCTGATCCTGCTAGAAGCTCTTTTTCATTTATTGCCATTAAATGTTTTCTATGGATATCAAAGTCCCCCATCACACAAAGTAAGAGTTTAAGAGAACGACAGAACGGTATATACATTTTTAAAGATATATGCACATACTGTATAGCTTTCCCACAGTGAGTTTATCTGAGTGCGTTGTTTCAGTGATGTCATGGATTGACAGAGATAAATAAACTCAGCCTGTCCCTAGAGAAAACACTCGTCTCTCCTCCTCCTCCTCTCTCTCTTTCTCTTTGCTTCTCTCATGTTCTTTCTTCTCCGTTTTCTCCTCCTTTCCTTACCTCCCCTCCTCTCCCCCACCCCTCCGTCCTTGTCCTTTCCTCTCCTGTCTTATTTGGTTTGTCTCCTCCTTTCCTCTCATCTCTTTTCCTTCACTACTCTCCTCCTCTCATCTCCTCCACTTCCCGTCTCCTGCCTGTACATCCTTGCTCAAAAATGCTATAAAACAATATTGCAAATGATAGTGACGTAAACATATCATTTTATTAATTTCTGAAAAATGTCATATGCACCAAGTTGTATTTGAGTGGGTTTGACAGAACTCGCCCTTTAATCCAGAGCTAAAAGCTGGACCTCATCACATACTGCTTCAATGACATCACCGCTTCACAGCGAAAGGGAAATAATAAAGATATATTTCGTTTAATTTTATCCCAAAGTAAAAATGATGAAACAGATCACTGGAGACACTTCTTTTCCCCTCTATTTTGTTCTTTCCACTCTCTCCTGCCTTCTCAGTTCCTCTCCTCTTCTTCTCATCTCCCCATTTATCTCCCTCACTCCTTCTCTTCTTCTGTCATCTCTCCTCAATCCCCCTCTTTTTCTCCCCACACCCTCCCATCCTGTCTGTCCTCTCATGCTCATAAACAGCTTAAACAACATCTGCTGAAACAAAGACAGTATTCCTCAGAGGGATGCGACATTACACCGGAGCTAGTAAAACAAAATTTAAGCCATTCTTCCCTGCTTCTTAGCATAAGCCCCCCTAAACCATTTCAGCCCAGAATTCAAACCAAGTAATTGAAGAGCTCATTTGCATAAACCAGATAATTGCCATCCCTAAAATAAAATTATGTATGTTGTATGTCAAGGTTCACATAAAATACTTCCTAAAACCAAAATTTTGTCGCAAAAGCTGATATCGCTTATGTTTAAAGGTTACTTAATAGGCTGAAACATAGCCTACTGGTATCATTTTTTGATTGATATTACCTGGAGGGGAAAAATGGTTTATGGAAATGAATGCAGTTGGGATGTATCTGTTTTTGCAAAGAAACAAATTTTAGTTTTGCCCTGGTAACTCCAACAGTACTGCATTACTTGGCTGTTGTTTCATTGTTTTTATATCTTGTTCTTTTATTATGCTGTATTTTTATATGGTATCACAGGGACTTGATGTGACTGTCGGCGCACTGCATGCAAAACAAATTTCTGTGAAAATGGACAATAAAATGCAATCAAATAAAAAGTCTTGTCTCATCTCATCTCATCTTATCTCATCAGGATGTCACCACCCATATTGTGCTGGCGGTCCATCTGGGTAACTGATTTTACAGTTTACAGTTCATGTGAATGTGATGTAACCATTACTTCTGCATTCAAATCCAGGAACACAGCTATGTCTCCACATCTCGACGCTGACAAGCAGTGAAGGTAAATGCTACCCTGACAGCAATCACAACTGGGCAAATTCTGGGCGAGGTGCGGCACATCAGGCTCTCTTGTAGCTGCAGCAGATGATTATGGGCCGAAGCTCATAATCTACGGGAAGAGGATCTCCATGCCGCATTCGAGCATAGCAAGTGATTCTGGCTGACAGGCAGTCTCTGAGTCAAATTATCGGCTGACTTGTGGCATCTGTAAGGCCCATATGTGGCCCAGATATGGGCTGCCAGATAAGGTCCAGTTAAGGACTGTCATCCCAGACCAGATGCAGGCCAGGAGAAAGTGGTGAGTCTGGACTGGATCCAGGCCAGAGGAGGTTTGTTATCTGGGTTGGTGGTTTTTTAAGTTTCAGAGGCAACGGTTAAGTATAACAGACCAGTTTCAACTTGGATTTCCTCTCATTTAAACATTTACTAAACGTTTACCAGTAAGCCAATGAGGAATTTGCCCTGACCACAAGGATTAGGAAGAGAGAAACATAAAAACAAGAGGCTGGTCAAGGACAATTTGGCCAAAGACTGTGAATCTGCCCTCAGCTTTATCAAACAACTAAACACAGTGTTATCTCTGTACAGCCTGTAAAATAAAAATCCACTTTGGCACAAGCCACTAGATGAGATATTGACCCCTACTTCCTGTAAAACTGGCTGACTAATAAAATCAACACTGCAGCCAACAAAGTAAATGTTCAACCCTATTTCAAAATGTACTTTAAAACAGTATTCACTTCAAGATAGTAAAAGTACAACTAAAAAACTGCCCCAAAATAAGTCTCTGGAGATTATTAAGTCTTGATTCAGGTTTTTTCCCCTCTGCTTTTCCAGAAAATATTTTTTTAAACACATAGTCTCTTTTTCAGGAATGTCTGCTGTCTCCTGGCTCTCCTGGCATCGGGGCTGGATGGGTGTTCTTATGGGGTATCCGCCCCACTGAGTATGAATTAGAGGCGGATAGATACAGTTTGCATGTGTTCTTCAGCAGGAAATAGTTCCAAACTAAACTCTTCATCTTTGGGGCCTGTGGATTATGCCAAATATTAATGTCATTGTTTTTGGAAAGAGCTGTCACTGTTGAGTTTTTCACATGTAAATTTTTGATGAATTGAGCTCCACAAATGAAGACCCAACATGCCCCATTGTATTGGGATGAAGGGAGACAGAGAGCATTGCAGCAGACTGGAAACCTCAACAAATTACACACAAAACGGACAGACTGCACAAAGGGCTGATGGGGAAAATATCTTTTTTTTGTATTTTGGGTGAACTGTTCCTTTAAGCACTAATTGGGGTTGGAAAATGGGATGCAATCACTATCAATAAATGCTGTATAGGGAATGAACAATACTGGAATGAGAAAATATTGTTGATTGTAACTGTTGGTCATATTTTCCATAAACATAAGCAGAGAGAAATGAATGAATATGAATGAATAAGTATCTTCCTATTTTCTAAAATGAGACAAATGTCACCATTTGGATCAATTATGGGTTTCTGTTATGTGAAATAAATGTGGTATTTTCATATTTCCTCCATTAAAAGAAGTTAAGTCATATATATAGAGCCAGCAGTGCCAACAGATAGATAATCATATCCCCTGTCCATGGATGATGTGTTTTTTTTTCTTTGTTTGTCTGTTTGTATTTATATGTATTTTGTGTATTAGCTTGAACTTTTTTTTTACAGTTTCAGCGCTGAGCGGCCTCGCGACGTCCGTACAGGCAAGAGGAACTTTGAAGTCAGCGCTCATTGTTACAACTCGACTTTGATGTCGCCTCCATCGACAGCGGCTTTGAAGTTTAGTGAGGTTGAACTATCTGGGCGTTTAACAGACTTCTAACATCACAGATATGCAGAAAAAGACAGACATGGATGAAGGGACAGAAAGACTGAGAGGGAGTGACAGTGATTGGACCAAAACACATGGAGAGAGAGAGAGAGAGAGAGAGTGTGAGAGAGAGCGGGGCAGAGATAAATTCTGAGCGAGTGAACAAATCATTATTCTTTTATTTACTTTTCCGCCTTGTTTTTGATGAATTCCCAATGTATTCAAATGCTTTGACAGTACTGGTGGTGTAGCAGTCATGACAATAAAGCATTTTGAATTTAATTGAGAAAGAAAGAAAGAATGAAAGCAATCAATAGAAAGGCAAAGAGACAATGATGGGCAAGAAGGACAGAGATAGAAGAGAGAATGGTGGGGGCACAACGACAGAGAGAGAGAGAGAGAGAGGGAATTGTGAGATAAAATGATGGGAAAGAAAGAGACGAAGAAAAGCGGGCGAAAGGGATGCCAAGAAAGGAGAAAGAGAAAAACAGCAGAATGGAAAGCCAGGAGAGAAAGAACGACAAGAGAGGAGGAAAACAATGCCATGGTGAGAGTGAGCGAGAGCGAGAGAGGAAAGAGAGAAAATGGAAACTCTAAAAGGAGAGGGACACACACGCCGCACAGCCACGCGGAGAAAAAGTTGAAACAGTAAATCGTTTTCTGCCCCCATGCTGTTTGATTGGGCCATTGTCATATTTCCAACCAATTAACTTGAGGCACCTTCTAACAGACCGCCCCCCGCTGATTTTCAAGGCTCTACATTTGACAGAGAATTATCTAAGCGCTACTTCAAACGTCCGTCTTCGAGAAAAAGACTAAAAAGAGCATTTAAAAAAGGCTGTCTAATCTAATAAAAAAAAGCACTATAAAGTAATCCCTTCAGGGTAGCGGAGGAAGGCCGCAGACACAGGAGAAGAATGTTTCCTATTCTCCTCCTGTCATATTGTGGAGTGGAGGAGCAGAGTAAAAGTCAGGCCTCTGGTTAATTAAGGTAACCATCTTCTGTCTGTTTAAAAGCTGAACTTTGGAGCGTCGGGGAGTGTTAAGTAGGCTGGAGAGTGGCAAAGTGATGTGAGTGGTTAATCAATGATAAGTCAGTTCCCACTACTCTGTGAATGAGATGCAGTGAGGACAAGAGAGGCAGGCAGAGGTGCACAGAGCAGATAGTATGTAATGTAAATGTATGAGAGAGAGAAAGAGCATTGTCTTCTGCACATGAATGAGGATAGTTATGTGTGTGTGTGTGTGTGTGTGTGCACTATAAAAAATCTCCATCTTAACAAGTCTTTTAGTCTCAGATTCACTGTTAAAATTTTGATTTTTCTCAAAACAAGTGGAAAAAATCTGCCAGTGGGATGAGATAATCCTACTTGTTACCAATGCTGATCATGTTTCCAGCATTTTCTTGAATCACTTGTCATTTTATTGATGTTAGCGGGCTGGTCTGGCTTGTTTCAACAGATTTATACTTGTTCCCAGGAAAAAGTATAATGCAGGCAAGTAACCTGCATTGAAGACCAGTGAGATTATCTCAACAACAACAAGATTTTGAAGGAATACTCCAACATTTTGGGCAATATCCCCCTTTTCCAGCTTACCCAGATACCATTTTCAACTCTGTACATCAACTGCTTTGGTTCTGATAGATAGCATTTCATTTTAGCTTAGCACAAAGACTTGAAGTCTACAGGATTCCTTAGTCTGGCTCCGTCAAAGTGAAGAAATAAACCTTACAGCAACTCCGAAGCTGTCTTATTCACACAGTGTATCACATGTATTTGAAATACACATCTTGGAATTTTTTTTAAAAAACAAGGGTTGTTTTAGAGGAAGTTAGGTGGTAGGAACTATAGATGGTAGGAACTATAACCACTGAACACACGTGTTCATCAGTTAAACACTAAACACTAGTCATCGGAACCAAAGCAGTGGACGTACAGAGGTGAAAATGGTACTGAACATCTTGTCTCAGTCTGGATAAGTCGGCAAAAGGGGATATTGACCAAAATGTTGTAGTATTCCTTTAAGACTGAATATGAGATGAAATGACTTGTTAAGATGGAGATTATCTGCAGTGTGTGTGTGTTTCTCCTTCACCTGTTCTCGGGGTCCGGCGTGGTCAGGGCTCGGGTGACGTAGCACATCTTGAGCGGTAAGC
>OMKZ01033131.1:1662-11712 GCA_900302535.1 Neoniphon sammara | reverse complement strand
TTCTTTTCAGCTCCCTCTGTATTGATTCAAATAAGCCTCAATAGCCACAAACAATGCCGAACGTGTGTGTGGCGCCACTAAGTGACACTGAAGTCAAATCGTTGATTGGCTCTAAATAAGATAAAATGTTAACGTCTGACTTGATGTATTTAGTGCTTTACAATATCTGTCAGCGGAGACAGGCGGCGTGGCTCTATAATCACACAAAACAAGCTGTCAAGCTGTCGGGGCCATCTTGGCGCCACGAGTGACATTAGGTTTGAATTCCTCGTCCAAAATTTAATAGGAAGAGCCTCAAGTGGAGCTAAACGACAACCGGGGCCATGTTCATAAAGGCCGTTGATGTCTATATTGATGTATTTAATGCTTTTCAGTGTCTATCATGGAGTGTGGCCCAACGTATTCACAGATGGGGCCCCGGCGCACCATTGAGAGGCCAGATCTGGATTCAAAAGAGAGACAATGAAGGTGAAGTGGGAGGTCCATTCAGGTCGTTTCAAAGGCCTTTCTCACACACACACACACACACACACACACACATATAAAGAGGGTTTGAGAGGGATGACGAATGGAGACGCAAAAGGTCAAAGGTCATTCGTAGGGCTGCAGAGTCGTGTGTTGGTCAGGGTCAAGTTCAGGAGAGTTCAAGTTCGTCTTCTGGTTGACATTAATAGATATAAGAGGGAGAGTTTCTTGTGTAGTGCAACTTGCAGGTTTTTTTGCATGACTGTATGACCCTAATGTGAAGTTAATGCCTTGTGAAAAAGACACAAGTGCACAGAGAACAACAATAACAAGTGACGTCACGTCCATTTTAGTTTCAGATACATTTTATGGGACATTCCTTTGATATTTGACTGAAATAAGGTGTTTCCCATAATAACTGTTAAGTTTTATATTTGGTTTTCTATCCATGATCGCATTTTGTTGTCCTCCATGCGAATTCTGGCCCTTCAACCTTCATGTGAACGATGTAGGCTTGATGTGGGATTTGGTTTTGTAGCACATATCCACATGGTCCAGATCAGAACTGTAAAAGCGCTTCCATGCAACTTTTTCCTGTTCAGACTGATGATAAACTCTCAGATCTGTGTCACATTAGAAGGGAAGAAATCTGAATGGTGACACTGCTGCAGCTGCAAGGGCTTGGATTTACCACTCATGCTAAAAATAGATCCTCTGAATGTATATCTAATTTGCTGCTGACGCAAAAGAGCCTTACACCTGCAAGTTTTCCTTACATTAACTGAAACTGACACTGAGATTTCCCCAAATGTGTAGAGACTGTTACATCACCTTAAACCACTGACCGTGTGTTTTAAAAAGTTAAGAGGAGCCTCTGTGCCAATTCCAACAATCATCTATTCTAATCCATGAAAATTTGGCCTTTACATGTTAAGATGTCTCTGTTTGAAGGTATCACACTGGAGTCGGTGTGTGATCAAATATGTCAGACAGGAAATACGCCTGTTAATGGTAACTGGAAAAAAAACAACTAAAAACTATTTGAAATTTGAGTGCATATATTAAGTGGTATTTCCCATTAGCAAAGCTTGTGAGTGGTGATGTGAAAATGAGGTGAAAATGGGGTGAAAATGAATGAACAATTCAACACTCAGTGGAGTAGAAACTCCTCCTAAATGTTCAGTCAGAGCTATAAATGGCAGGCGGGTTCGTGGCAGTGGTACTCCGGCTGGCTCAGTCAGCCGTGCTGTGTATCGCCAGTGACCTTCAGGAAACCTCACATCTCACATAAGACCAAGACTGTCCAGGAACTGGGAAACCTGGGCGACGCTCATGCTGACGTACGTGAATTTTTGACCTTTTAAAATGCCTTTTCAATAGGTCGCCTTTGCCCCAGGGTCACGAAACTTGTTGCAGTTAAAAAAGAAAAAAGTAAAATTGCACTTAAAAGGATTTTTCAGGATTGAGGATTTTGCTTCCTCCGACAAAGATTTTGAACCAACTTGAGTCCAGTTTTCTTTAAATGTCATGACTACAATCAGAGGTGGAAAGTAACTTAAGTACATTTACTCAAATATTGTACTCAAGTATAATTTTGACGGACTGACACTTTCCTTAGTACTTTTCCTGCACTACATTTATCTGACAGCTGGAGTTCCTCTGCAGAAGAAGCTTTTCCATCCAAAACATCAAATGTTAGAGTGTAAACTAGAGCTGCAACATTCAAATACTTCTGACAGGTTAATGCATCAATAATTTAACTGACTGCTTTGACTTTTCACGCTACATTTTACTAATAATACTTCCATACTTAGACTGAAGGAACATTTGAAATGCTGGACTTTTACTTATTGAAGTATTTTTCAATTATGGCATCACTACTTTTACTTTCACTAGGATTTGAGCGCTTCTTCCACCATCCACAATAATACCCATAAGTCTCACTAACTCCCAGTCAATCAGGTGATCAGATCAAAACAGGAAATGGTTTATACACGGACTTCATTCCCATTTTTTCTCCTCCATACAGAGCAGAGAGCCTGGAAGAAGGTTTCCAATTATTGTGCAAAATAGGAGGGAGCTAATACAAGTCATTGGTCTCTCAACCATCTGATTTTATAAAGGTAAGCGCGACTTGCTTATCGTCCCAGAGATACGTACAAATCTCTTCAAACTAGGATTGAACATTGCCTCCAAGAGCTCCATATTCCACCAACGCTCGTTTCTGAGCTTCACTCTTTCCCTCTGCAAGGCGGGATGAAACAGAAATGAAAACCCAAGCTCTGTCAAGGCTATTTACACCCCAAAATGTCCTGAAACCATTAAAACAATATATATTTCTCAGGCAAACAAGGGAATAGGATTTCGGCATGACCATACAGAAAAATACGCTTATAATTTTGAATACTTCCTATATTTTTTTTTTGTTATTATGAAAAAGGTGCATACCGCAGCTTTAATTATATAACACACTTTAAATACAACTGTTGCTTTAAAGTTGTGCATCATATTGTGTGACAAATCTGAGTTTTCAGATGCATCCAGAGGTTTTACTGCAGGACGTGAATGTATTTGGTTCAAATGCGAGGTCTTTGCAGCACACACACACACACTCACACATATGCACACAAACATACACACACACTGAAACCCATTAGGCCGTGTTAGAGCGGTGCAGCGTGTGTGTGACGTGCCTGCGTGTCCCGGTAACCTGTGAATCACATTTGAAACTTAAATGTAGTGGAAAGACGCTGGGAAAATAGTGAGTGAATTTCTTGCATGAACTTCTGATTTTGTGCTCGGGTGAGCGTGTCTGTTTGGTGAAGTAGGAGGCGGAGACGTGCGTGTGTGTGTGTGTGTGTGTGTGTGTGTGTGTGTGTGTGGGTGTTGTGTGTGTTGATATGTGTGCTAAATCACTACTTGCAAGAGGATTTTGATGTTTTCTGATGCAGAACTGGCAACACAGCGGTGAAACTTGGTTAACTTGCCGCTTCCTGCTGTGTTAAACACACACACACACACAAACACACACACACAAACACACACACACAAACACACGTACACACACACACCGTCCACACTGTATGTGGTGGCTCCAGTTGTGTCACTGTTGTCTTGTCACCCCTCCTTGCCATGAACCCACTTGACCTCGCCACACACACTTACACGCACGCACGCACGCAAGCACACACGCACGCACGCATGCACACACACACACAAACACACACACACACACACACACACACACACACACACACAAGCAAAACATAAACAATTTCTATTCTTGCGGTAACATTTTTATCCACGAGGAAGAGAAAAAAGAACTCTAACAGTCTCTCTCTCTCTCTCTCTCTCTCTTTCTCACACACACACACACACAAACACACACCTCTTTTCTTACCTCCTGAAGTGCAGACATTCACACCCCTCTGTGACTCTGACAACAGGGCTCATCTCTCATCACGCACACACACACACACACACACACACACACATACACACATAAGACAGAGAGGGAGAAAATAATGATCCACATGCCTGCAGGCCTATGTGTGTGTGTGTGTGTGTGCGTGCGTGCGCATATGTGTGTGCGTGTTTGTGCGTGTGTGCAAACAGCACACACATTCCTGGAGCCGCTGACCCGGGCTCTGTGGGTAACCATGACGACCACTGCTTCACCATGGAGACGACCGTTACTCCTTTCCTTGCCCTCCTCCTCCTCCTCCTCCTCCTCCTCCTCCCTCCTTCATTCCCCCTTGTTCTCCTCTCTCAATCTCTCTTTCCCTCCAGCATTGATATCAGTCTGTCCCCTAAAGACCAGCCAGGTGGACACCAAATTACTCTCTCTCTCTCCCTCTCTCTCTCTCTCAGCCTCTCTCTACTTTCTCTCCTTGCCTATTTTGTCTCCCTTTCCTCTCTATTTTCCCCTTTTTCACTCTCTATTCTCTTTCGTTCTCCATTTTCTTCTCCCTTTATCTTCCTCTTTGTCTCGTGTCTCCTTCTATTTCCCGCTCACTCGTTTCCATTCCTGCATTGTTTCCTTTCAACCTTTTCTTCTCCTCTTCTTCTCCCTCTCCCACCAACAGTTTTAAGTTTGTTGAGGAAAAGAGTCTTAAAGGATCACGCCCTTCCTATTTTAACTTCTCGTCAACAGTCCTGATCGGATCAGACCATCACAAAATATAAGTTGCGTATGAGAGTGGTTTGGTTTCTTACAAGTCAAGGCTAACTTATCCAAGGCTGCTCCCATTCATGTCCAAAAATGTATATAAGAGCTACATGAAACTTTAAAGTTGCTACGTAGAGGTAATTTTTGAATTACATTTTGTGAATACTTAAACAGCATGAACTTGCTAATTTTGTGACAAGTCAAAATAGGACTAGTTCTTTAGCATTGAGATGAAAATGAGATTTAGTTAGTGCTTGAACCAGTGTTAATTTCTTCGATGAAAATAATGACAAAAAATTTTCGTCAATGACCCTTTTTTCCACGACGAAGACGAGACAATGACGAGCTAAAAATCAATCATTGATAATAGAAACTATGACGAAATGTACATTTGTTTTCGTCGATGAGACGAGACGAGACTAATTTGTTGGCCATTTTAGTTCGGACAATCAAATGCATAATATTTTCCCTGTGGCTTGCGTCTCTGTCCAACTATGCAGTGCATCTCTATCATTGGGAAATAGGGTTAGGGTATCCTTAAGCTACAATAAACATGTTATTGACTGATGGTGCCAAAAGCACAAACTCTGTTTATGAATTAACCCCCTTCTCCTCCTCTACACTGGGGCATCGCTTGCAGAAACCGAAAGTAAAAAACAAGAAAAAAAGTGTTTTGGTTGGAAACAAGGGGCATATTTTATTTTGGAAAAACTCCTCTTGGATTTCTTGGATTACTTTGTTTCTGAGCTTCAGTTAAAAAAAAAAAAGTGAAACAGTGACAAGGTAAGATTTGAATAACTTTGTCTGCTGACTTATGAGGCTTGCTTGTCTGGGGCTCAGAGCGACTGGTTTCAGTGATTTTTAAACTGGATTTTGCATGTTGCACGATTGATCTGAAATTTGGACATGTAGCTCTTATGTTTGTAGTTTGTAGTTTGTTTGCAGTTACAGCCTATCTGCAGACTGTGCAGTGTCAGGGAAGCTTAGACAAGTTGATAGCTGCAGGTAATTACATGGAGATACCAGTTTTAACAAGGTTGTTAATCTGAACTTAATTTTATAACCAAATTAAATGTTCAGTGGCCTATGGTTAGTACTACAAGTATTCTAAGTGTTAGCCAAATTAAATGACTTTTGTGGCTGTAATATGGACTATCAAATGTGACTGAAAGTTGACTAAAATGTAATGATTTTTCATCGACTAAAACTGGACTAAAACGTTTCAAGTTTTCATCGACGAAAACGAGACTAAAACATTAAAGGATAAAAATGACTAAAATGTGGCTAAAACTAATATGCATTTTTGTCCAAAGACTAAGACTAAATCTAAAATAGCTGTCAAAATTAACACTGGCTTGAACACAGTGTAGTCTCTCAAGCCAGACTGTATCTTCCACAATCTTCAAACGCTCAACAAATAAGTTAAAATTTGAGGGGAGGAAGCTGTCATCTTTCACCAGAAAAACTCTTCGACAATGCGAAACATAACTGAGACAGCTAGCTAGCATCGATGATACGCTAGCGAAACTGGTGAAAGAAGACACCGAAAGACGTAAAAGATGTCTCCGCGGCGGGGAGGAATCTCGCTTGTCACGGAATGAATTCTGCAAAGTTCCGAAAGGGTTGAATTGAAAATGTCTTTTCGAATTTCCATTTCTGCCCAGGAGCTAGCTAGCTAGGCTTCGACTAATTTGGTTTCCAGTTGGAGTTATTTACGCATTTGCCGTTAGCTTATCATGCTAATACAGTGACACTTTAGCTCTATTCTCAACTAACAGTGGCCCCCTGGGATTGCAGCTCAGTTATAACAGCTAGCAAGCAACAAAAACTCCTTGCATCTCACTTAACAAGACAGACAACACAGGCAGCTGCAGGATAAATGAGAGGGAAGCTAACCTGACATGACTGTCAAACATTAGTGTTAGTTGTCAAATTACTGTAAAAGAAAGTAGCCTCTGTCGTCAATCATCCACGCTAACAGTGACACTTAAATGCATTTGTTTACTTCTTGTCACATCAGTCAACTGTGCGTGATCCCACCCTAAAAAACATGAGACCAAGGAGTGCGGACATGCAGGCAAAAACCTCTGAACGCATAAATGACGCTTTGTATTTTGCATGCAAGTTTCTATTCGCAGCTTCCCATGCGCGTAGAAATTTTCCCACACCTGACATTTAGGTTGAATTTACGGCATCTCAATCAGCGAGGATGGGGCGCTGTTCTCTGTTGCAGCACTACTTTGTGATTCTGATAAGATGGGTGGATTTTTGCATAAATGTCAAGCCTACGGCAGCCTTAAAGGGTAATTCCTGTTTTTTTGTGATGTTATGTGATGTAACAGATGCCTCATATTAGTGCAAAAAGGAAAAACTGGATTCCACAGCTTAGTTCTTTGTAAATTTTAAAATAGGAAACCAAAGTCCAAATCGTTAAAATTGTATTGGCAGTGAAAGGGATGTGTGTATATATATTGGATGTGTGTCTATATATTGGATGTCTGCCTTTGTGAATGCATGTTTCCTTGACTTGCTGTTGGCTGTGCCTTCAAAAAGTCAATTTTTCAGGAATTTAGAGCGACAGCCTCATTTCAAGATTGATGACCGTGGATCTTTGAAATCTGATCATGGCTTTTGAATGGATTTTGTGGGTCTCAGGGTCAGGAAACTCGCTCTGCCTGTGAAGCACCGCAAAAACCCCTCCAGTTCAAATAAAAACAAGAAAATGTGAGCGATGAGGTTTGGATGCAACAGCAGCAATTTTCTTTCATCTATTTAAAAGAGGCAAATTGACTTTAAAGAGGCAACAGTTCTTTATTCCGCATCTGTTTATCCCAGATAGATTTGCAATATTTCACCATTCTCCTGTTTGCCCTTAAATAGTTTTATTTTTAACTTCTCCGTGTGTCTAATTAGTGACAGCCCACGTCTCGGGTCACTTTCAAGACATTGTTTCTATATTTGCTGCCATTAACATATGTCAATAACAGTGTGTTGAAAGTCACACATGATTTATTGTGCCTTATAGAAACACAGATGTGTTGAAAATCCATCTTGACAGTGTGTTATTCTGCTGTTAGCGACACATGCTGTGTTGATCTCCGCCGACGCTGACACTTCCCTCACACATTTGGTCGAAACAACACAAGAATGTCTTTATATAGATTTGTTGAAAAGTGACCAGGACTTGAAAGCTTCCTGGTGTGTCAGTGGTTTCAGGCCAGTATAATGTACTGCAACATCACAGCTTTGATTCCAGCTCATGGCTTTAGTTTGTCCCATTCCCCTTTACGCCCCCTCTCTGTCTCATCTTCCTCCACTATCCAGTTTTGTTTCTCTCTCTTTCTCTCTCTCCCTCCCTCCCTCTCACTTCAGACAGAATTCAAAAACATTTTAGAGGCGCAAATGTATGTAAAGTCAATGCAAAGAGGCAAACGAAGCGAGATGGATGCAACACGACTCCAGGCGGCTGGAGAAATTCAAATGATGCAGTGAAGTGAAAGCCATTTGTTTTTTAAGCAACAATCCAGACAGATTTCTCCCCCCACCTATCATTTACAGCAGAACAAAAAAGTCCACTGGATATTTGTCACCATCAACACCAAATAAAAGCCAGATTCCCCTTAGAGGACACTGATACTGCAGCAAAAGGATTAAAATGGATGCAAAAGTATGCAAGTAGAATAAAAAAATATATTTAGGCCACATTTTAAGTGATTTACATTGACTTTTTATACCTTGCAGTTAACGTACGACATGTGGCATTTAAAGCTGCAATAAGTGAAAATGTGAAAACGAAGACCGTTTAGATTTAACTGACATTGAATAAGCACATAATTTGCTTGAGACTTGGGCCTACCGTGAGAACCATGTAGACTCAAACACCGAATTATGTGCTTATTCCATGTGTTTGTCATTTGAGTCAAAACAGTCCTCGCTTATATCAACTCTTGGCATTTTTGGTTATCACAGCTTTCAGCATCAATATATCATTGTAAAATTAATTATCATTACTCGGTATAATTACTATAAATAAAAACATCAAGATGATTGATCACCACTGCCTCCCACCGGTAGTATTGTTTGCGTGAGTGGTTTTAAAAATGTGTAAAAATTTCCAGTAAACTCAACAGGTAGGTTACGGTATCTGTTATCAGAGCTGGCGATCGGGGCAACATTAGAAACACACACCTGATTGATAACACAGTCAAACCAAAAGCTCACGTTATCTGTTACCGTTACATTGTAGAGAGTGATACATAAAAAAAAAAGGTTCATTCTGATATGTCCACTTGTAGACGACCCTGTACATTTTGCTCTTCTTCTGCAGAATCAGCCTCCGGTTTGAACATTTATGGCTTTATTATACCTATGTTATCTTTTGCCATTGTGTTGCATAGCCCACAGTTTTCAGCAGCAAATCAGAAAACAAGCGGAGATTTGTGTGGGCATAGTCGAAGGTGAGCTGGGATGTGACAGGTGGAGGTTTGAATAGAGGTGGGGACTATTTGCATATTCATAGATCCGCGGGAAAGGTGTAGAGTTGCATCCAAGCCATTTTGAACAGAGATGAGCTTTTAAGAGTTTAATCAATGCCAGGAGTGGGTCTTTAAGCAAAATGGAATCAAATGAGTTTAGTATCAAACTGAATCAGGACTTTGTGAATTTGATTCGGGAAATTCGGGAAATCAGCGCCCATCCCAAGCCCTGCCTTCCACCATTTGCCGTTGCCAGAAACTCTGAAAGCCGTAGCTCTGTTTCCTCTGGAAGAACAGCGCCCTCTTCCTGTTTTGTGCCCTAAAGCAACGCAGCAGATTTCCCTCCAAATCCGCCCAGATGGTACACAATGTAAAATGCAGTGTGGAGACCAACAGGGGCTTCTTGGTAATGATCTTGTTTATTTATGGTAATTATTCTAATGCCTAAAAATGATTGTGCTGCTGATTAATTGGTTTTAAAATGCTGTGCGTAGCAACTTTAAACTTCAAGTAAGTAAGTCAAGTAAGATGTCAACCAAAATGTCCAATTATAACAGCTGTGACAATCACCCCGGTTGCTTTCTTTTCTCTCAGGTAAAGTCATCAAACGCGTTCCCATGTCGTCAGTTTCACCGCTAATCAATCAAACCCAGGTGAGCAAACCGGGGTGCAACTTCACCTACATTCCCGTCTGAAACAACAAAGGTTCTATTACCGTCGCCTTTTTCTGTCTCTTTCTTTATGCTAAAACCCGGTAAAGCTGAAATACCATGAAAAAAAAAAAACAATAATTTAACACATCTTTATTAATAGCACAGGTAGGGATTTGGGATTCAAAACAGATGCCGCCGTCTCCATTCATGTGATTGCACAGCGGTGGCGTCATGCGCCGACGGAGCTGACACCACAGGTACAAAAGTCTTCTTCGGCTGCGTTTTTTTT
>OMKZ01033110.1:3781-14107 GCA_900302535.1 Neoniphon sammara | reverse complement strand
CACACAGGCACGCGAACGCCAACACCTACAAACGCGCAAATACCACACAGATGCGGTTCACTGAACTTATACAAAGGAGTTTGAATAAGTGTCCAATTTACACTATTGGACTTTCAAAGCACAGTACTGCATAAATACTGTCAAACGCAGCAGAGGGAAATCCCACACAAACTAACTTCTAACTGCACCAGTAAATATGTATGTATGGCCGCCCACATCACATTCACATATACAATACTTTTACACATCCACACAGATTGGAGAAAACACAGCCAAATCTAGCCTGTCACCTACACACACACAATGCTGTATTGCCCCCCCAGCAGTCAGTCCTGTTTACAGAGAAACCAGTGCAATTATCTAGTTTTACGACTGTGATTACTACAGGCAAGGACTTGGGTCTGTGATATTACTACATCTATTCCCCTCCCCTCCCCTCTCTCTCTCTCTCTCTCTCTCTCTCTCTCTGTTCTATTCTCCTCTATCGATCTTATTTGAGCCACGCTGAGGGCTGAGGCCCGGCGGTGAAGCTATATCAACCAAATGACCAGCCATTCCTACATCTTACATTAGCCATGGTATCAGATGTGTAACCCCCGCTGTGTAAATGGACACACACACAAACACACACACACACACACACAGATGGAGACACTAGCAAGCGCATGCACACATACTCACATACACACACACGCAGCGGGAGAGTGGTACAAACAGGACTAAAACACAGTGGCGGTTAATACGCTGTCCCACTGAGCGAGTGATACTGGAATTGACTGAGATTGAGAGGAAGCCAGTAAAGTGGGATGAGGGGCAGTTGCCATCGCCTTAACGATTGTGTGTTTGTGTGTGTGTGTGTGTGTGTGTTTGAGTGTTGGGTCTGCTCATATATATATATGCGGGATTTTATTCAACTCTCCAGTACTCGTGTGTGTGTGTGTGTGTGTGTGTGTGTGTGTGTGTGTGTCAGTCGGACAGGTGGGGTGCAGTGAGTGCCATTTTAATTTTAATGATGAAGTCAGTGGAGTAGAGATGGTTCTAATTTGCTGTGGCCTCCCCAGTGGCCTGGCATAATGGACTGAAAATGGGCTCTGAATTAAAGTTAGGGCCTTCAAAACACAAGAAGCTGGACCAGACTGGAAGACATGATGCAACACACGCACACACACACACACACACACACACACACACACATCACATTCTAAACTAAATCACATCCCACTGTCAGAGGAGATGGATCGGGTAGGACTTCTGGTCCAGGTGCATGTGTGTGTCACGGTCATTATCATAAACTGAACCTGTTATTGAGTCTAAAACAAAAAATAACACTGGATGTGAGGGGGGCACAGTGGGGTGTGGCCCTCGCATAAGTCAGTTCACATTGGATCTTATAGTCTTTATAATGACAATCATGAGCAAATTGCCCCTCATGATGGTGTGAGCCTGAAACATTGGGCATCTGTTGGCAAATGGAAGAAAAAAATACAAGAAGATGTACGGTCCTCCACTGTATGTTTAAAAAGATTGAGGAACAAATTCCAGATCCCGATTTGGGAGCTGTCAAAGCTGATCTACAAATGATCATTTATCACAAATAATAATAATAATATCTCGGCATTCATCAGTCACTGCGCCACTTTGTTTCCAGAAATGTACTCAATATATAAACAGGTTTGGAAACTTTGGCGGCAGATTCTATTATGTGCTGCAACTTTGCCACAGTTTATGGTCGAGTGAATTAGCAGTCGTGAGGCCATATGTGCCCATCCATCCATCCGTTTTCCACACCCAATTACTCCTAATCAGGGTCATGGGAGTGTGCAAATTTATTTTGCTGAAATGAAAATAAAAAAAGTGAAGGTACAAAACTAAAACTATATTTCCACCCGGAACCGTTGAGGACAGTAATTTCTGCCATTATGGCAAATTAATCTCTCATTTTAAGCGAGTTTGAAAATTTAGGGAAAAATGAAAACTGATTTAGAAAGTAGAATTGAAAATGAATTAGAAATAAACATGGAACAACAATAAATTTAGTGTGTTTTATGTGTTTATCATAATGTAAGTTCTAATTACAATCAAGTACTTCATTAAAATCTGTTTTTAACTTGCAGTATAGATGAAACCTGTAAATGTGTGTGTGCAGTTGGGGTGGGCGACTGCAGGAGGTTTTCTGTGTTCCTTTTATTATGGTCTGTGTTTATATTTGTTTGTGTGCATAATTTCACCACATTGCCGTGTCCACCCCACCATGACCACAGCGGTGAAGATACATGTCGTGTTTGTGTGTGTGTGTGTGTGTGTGTGTGTGTGTTCCTGCAGAGAGAGGCAGAACAACAGCACTGCCCACTGACTGAGAAAATCTCTCATCGTCTAACCCAGAAAACAAGTTTGTTTGTTTTTTTGTTTTTTTTTTCTTCCATACCCAGCTACCAGCCCTTCTAACTTCTCTCTTTCTCACACACACACTCACACACTGTGCTGTCAGGGGCTGTCACCAATCTCACAAGCATGGATGAGAGGATATATTTACATTTACATTTTAGGCATTTAGCTGATATTCTTTTCCAGAGCAGGTAAAGGTTTGGTGTTTTGCTTCTTTAACAGGACACAGGACTGTTGTGAGGATTGAACCTGTTACCTTCGGTTAAGTGAATCCAAATATGATCTTAATGAAACTGGAATGGGACTATTTATTGACTTGTCTGTTTGTTCGCCAGCCATCACATGGCGGACGACCATACAACACTGATTGGTTGTTGACAGAGGTATACCAATTCAGTGCGTTCATTATAAACTACGCTGATTCAACTGCAGCGATCTGCTAAAAGACATCATAGAATGAATTTCTCTGACTGACAAATTCTTTGTAACGGAAGTCATCATTGTAAATCTCTGTGGTGCACAGTGGCTCAGTGGGAGCACACAAAATTTTGTTGCACCAACACGGTGTAATGACAATAAAGGCTATTCTATTCTATTCTAGCAACGGTCTCTTTACTTAATATTTACAAGGTTATGTGGGCGGAGGTAATATACTAATGTTAAAGGAAAAATCCAACATTTTGGGCAAAATACCCTTTTTCTTTACCCAGACTGAGACAAGATGTTCAATACCATTTACTCTGTACGTCAACTGGTTCAGTTCCTATTAGCATTTTGTGTTAGCTTAGCATAAAGACTTGAAGTCTATAGGAGTCATTAGCCAAGCTCTGTGAAAGTGAAAAAAATAAACCTTACAGTAACTCCGAGGCTGTCTTATTTATACATGTATCATGTGTATTTGAAATACACTTGGAATTTTTAAAAAAGTGACATTTGTTTTAGGAGAAGATGGTAGGAACAATAGCAGCTGAACACGTGTTCATCGGTTGTATTACATTACCTTGTAACACGATATATTGTGTAAATAAAACAGCTTCAGAGTTGCTGTACGATTTATTTTTTCACTTTGACTGAGCTAGGCTAATGACTCCTGTAGACTTCAAGTCTTTATGCTAAGCTAACACAAAATGCTACCCATCTGAACCGAAGCAGTGAACATACAGAGGTGAAAATGCCGTCAAACATCTTGTCTCAGTCTGGGTAAGAAGGAAAAAGGTTATTTTGTCCAAAATGTTGGAGTATTCCTTTAACCTATTATACTCTAAGGTATTTTTTATGAGTGAGAATGGTGACACATTCTCATTCAGGAACACCCGCATTGCCAGTCAAGTTACCCATCTATGACCACTTGAAAAAAGGGTCTATTATTCCCACAGCCTCTGCAGTTTAACTTACTTATTTAAAGCACATAACAGCTTGAAATTTTATGGCTGAGATTTTAACTTTAATTTATGTTGTACAACAAAACGTCAAACTCTCTTAAGCCTATGTTAACCACGATTGCTTGCTTCTGGGTTTCATGGCCACAAACTGTCACGCTCTGTTACACTGATTACAGAGAGCAAAGACCAAGCAAAACTACCCCAAAAAAACATCTATTTGGAATCCATATCTAAAAACAAAAACAGCATTCAGGTCCAATGTTCCTTCTAAGCTGTTGGATACCTACATCTAACAGTTCATAATTATATGAATGGAGAGAGGGAATGGAGGGATTTTGCAGCACTCGACGCCCCTGACTTTTCTCTAGTTCTGGCTCTGCTGGAAAGAACTACAATTCCCTCTGCTGGAACTTAACAGCCTACAAACTGATGAGGATCTCCTTCCCACATGCCAATGCTTTCCCTTCACTAATTAGCGCACCTGTCACCAATTACTAGCGTTCCCTTTCGCAATCTCGCTCTCACATCGCTTTGGTTTCCCAGTTTGGTGAAGAGCAGGTGGAATAGCTTCGGTCTTTGAAGGCAAATTAGATTCCTCTCTCTTCCAGTCCAAGTTGGGGGAGTAGCAAGAGTGTGAATAAGAGAAACAAACAGAAAAGAAGGGATGGTGGTTGGCAGAGGGAGAGGGGGGTGTATTGAGAAACAAGAGACAAAAGTCTGTGTATGTTGTGTTTTCTGTGTTGTTTTCAGTGGCCCACAATGCCTTGCAACAGCGCATCGGTGCAGAATTAATAGCTTTCTCTGTAATTGCTGGGGCTGAATGGGTGGGAAGCGGACGGCGAGGAAATTGACTTGTGATTACTGCTCCAGTGTGAGATCAGCATCGGGTTACACTGGTACTTTAGAGACAGAGTAGACAAAGTGATGGATGACTGACAGACTGGGAAGAGACACTGACAAGAACAACACACAGACATACAGTGAGGCAGACAGCCATCAAGGCAGAGAAACAGACATGTTCTCGTTTTGACCATTGCTCCAATCCTCAGAAAGTCACCTATTCAGTCAGTGTGCAAAATTATTCATTCATTCATTTTCTTTACCCACTTACTCCTGTTCTGGGTCACAACATTGCAAAATTGGGTGATTACCACATATTAAATAATCCAAGGCTTCTATCGACCTCTGTCAGCAACAGTAAGAAATTCAGCTTTGATAAATCTCAGACACATTTGATAGTCAAGTCAAATTTTCACAATATATAGCAAAGCTAGCTAATTAGAGCTGAGGTCCAACAGAAATGTCTGGTGAAGATGTAATGTATCCCCATGTTAACTCCTGGAAAAATAAAACTGCTTGGGCATTTGCTTTTGTTGCTCGAGATGCTTGAGGCTTTTTGGCCTTCGTAGCTGAAATGTGCTGCAGCACTGGTCACTTGCCTGTACTGTTATGTCCTCCATCTCTGAACGGTTAATTCAGTTGTAAGTGCAGGCAGGAAGGTGAAAGGAAGAAATCTTAGCACCAGGCCAAGTAATTGTTCAGTCATGGATATTGATCACCAGCCATATAAAACCCCTCTGGTCATTTTGTGATATGGGGCTGTAAACATTTTACCTATTGTGCCTTTATGGAAAAAGCCAAACAATACTGAATGAATGGCATTGCAGGTAGCTCATATCTTCCTCTTCTTCTTCGTCAGTCCCATTCATTTAGCACCTTGACATAAAAAAAACAAGATACTGATACAAAAAAATTGCAGCCACTCACAGAAAGACCAAGACAGAGATATAGTATACAGTCAGAGAAAGATGGTAAACGGATTTTTACACGATATGAAATACAAGAACAAGAATAAAGAACCGAAGCTTACAATATGCAATAAAAGAGTCCTTAACTTCTCTACAGTTTGTTTACTTTGCTATCTGCTGGATCAGCTCTTTTCAGTCTTCAGTCTGCCACCGTGTCCCAATAAACTAAAGTGGCCGCCCACCTCCACTGCACTGATGTGACAACACATGGACAGAATCAATCAACACTTCCACTTAGGGTAATGGAAAAGAGTGCTTAGTTTGAGCACAAAATACGGGTGTGGTTATGTTGGCTTCTGTGTGTGTGCGTGTGTGCATGTAGCAACCTGACACACTGAACAACCTCCAACATGATGCTAATTAATTAAAACAAATACATTTTTATTGCTAATGCTAATTAGCACATTCTTATACACACACTTTTATGACCAGTACTTGCGAGGACCTATTGGCTCATTTTCTAACTCGTAACCTAAACCTTAATTCTTGATGAAACGTAAACACATCTTTAGGTTAGGCTAACAACCTTCAATGTCATGCTAATGCTAATTAAATGGCACAATGCTAATGTTAAACGGCTCACTTACACATACATACATCTATTGCTATAGAGCTCACTGTGTCCATCTATACTGTCCTCAACCTCATCTTCTGTATCAGCTGAAATATTGCCATTTATTAGTTATTGTTTCCTCTATTTAGAACACAGCTGCATATTCAGGTAAATATAGACCTTTTGGACTTCCATTGCAATTGTTTGTCTACAAAACACTTGGACAATTTGATGGTTAGTTTGACTCTACACAACCTGTCCACATTCACTTCACTAGTTTGGGAGAAATCTGAGATGTTAAGCGTAGTATCTAACTCGCAACAGGCGTGATGGTCATATGAACTTCAGTGAAGTTCCAACTAACATGGTGATGAGTATATAATGATGCTTTTCATTTTGGGGTAACTGTTCCTTTAAACCTCATCATCCTATGACTGAGTATTTTGACTTCTCATCAACAGTCATGGTCATATCTGAGTGAACTAGGGTAAGCTAGCCTTGACTTCTAAGCTGCCAAAGCATATTCTATATGCACTTATAAAATGGATATGTGTGATGGACTGTTGATGCGAAGTCGAAATATGTCCTGTAATTCTTATCCTTATCTAATCATAATCCAAATCTTAACCCTAAACACAAGCCAACCCTCAGGTAATCTTATAGGAACAGTTCTTCCAAAATACAAAAAAGATAATTTCTCACTTACAGGTGACAGGATAGGATTTGTTTTTTGCTGTTGTTGTTGTTGTTGTTTGTTTGTTTGTTTGTTTGTTTGTAGTTAGGGTGAACTGTTCCTTTAACCTTAACCTAACCCTAAATTGCAGAAACGAGCAGTGTAAAAGTATTTTTGGAGGGTTTTCCTCATCTTTTGAACTCTTTAGGACATTTTGCAATGCCCAAAATGTGCCTGGGGCTGATTGCTTTGCCTGTTGTCTTGCTGCTTGCAGCTTTCTGGGAGAAGGGTCTGGCTGCAGGCTTGGAGCCGCAGAGAGAGGCCCTTTGTTTTCTGTGATGAAGACAGTTAAAGTTTATGGCTATGCCCATTCCGAAGCCTAACCCTAACTCTGTCCACATCCTTTCCTGACAAATATAGCCATGTTGTGTTTTAATGTGGAAAAAAAGGGTCCTCTCGCTGTGGGTACCTGTCGCTGCGTCTCACTGCAGTTCCAAGGCTGCAGCTAGACTCTATCACTTTCTGGAGGATGTCGTGTGTGTTGGTCAGTCTTGTTTGTTACTGCTGGAGTTCGCTGCTCCGATAACATTAGTCTGTGGGTGATGGTGCAGAAGTTCAAATGTATCTCACATTCGTCTCACAAAGGTAAATCACAGAATTCTTGCAACCACTGCCGTTTTGACGATGAATTACAAAACTCTTGCTTGTGCACACTGAAGATTGTGCACAAGCACTGCCGGTGTTGCACTGCCCTCGCAGTTGAATTCCGTCAAATCACGACGATAACGAACAATTTCAAAATCAGATTTTGCATCTTTCTCAAGAACGGCTCATACAAACAACTTCACAGTCGACACTGCACTTCCTTGGGGCCTCAGCAATGCACCCGCCAAGTGTGAAGTCGATGGGATGAATGGATGTCCAGAAAATCGAAGGACAGACATACATACAGACAGACTTAATCCTCCATTTATAGTTAGATGGACGTGAAAGAGTGCACACACACAATCTCGGCCGTGCCAGGTTTGCTAGCGCTCTGCCAGGCCCGTTGTTCAGCCCCACAATCAATACATGTCAGAGAGAAACCTCAACACTGGCCAGCAGTGCCTCATTCACTCTCACTCACTCACATTCACACATCCTCACTCACTCGCTTTCTCTCTCTCTTTCTGTCCGTCATTCCTGTCTCTCTGACTCCTTCTTTCGCCCCTCTTTCAGTTCTTTGCAGCGACTTTAACCGGCATGACTGTTTATCAGAAAACAGTACCGCCAAAGCAGCGCGCACAAAATGTAAATTTTCAACCTGTAACAAATGTATCCATCACCAACAAAATGGTATTTTCAAAGCCACGTTTAGAGATGATACAAATGGTTGAAAAACACAAACTGTACAATAGTACCTACGCAAACAGCAATATCTATAGAAATGTAAAAGACTGTTCTCTGTTTCTCTATCCTTCTCCAGCTCCTGTCGATCGCACTACGCTGCTATTTGGCTGTTTTTTTTTTCTCTCCTTGTCTATTCATGCCCTCTCTTTCAATCTGATTCCCTCACACTTTCTCAATTTCTCTCTTTCTCACTTCTTTCTCACTCATTATCTCTCTCTGCCTTTCACCATTCAGTCCCTTTCCCTCTATCTGATACTCTTCATATCCCTTTCTCATGTATCATTCACTCTTTATCTTTATTGCCGTGCTCTCTCTCTCTCCCTCTCCCTCTCTCTCTCTCTCTCTCTCTTCTCTCTCTCTCTTTTTCTTTCATGCTGGTGTTGCAGATACAGAGGACTGACACGTACTAAACTGAGAAAGACAGTTCAGTTCAAATCTGTATCTGTGTGTGTGTGTGTTCCCATGCGATTCTGTATGTAGGCCTTTCTATGTGATTGAGAGCGTGTTTGAGCCACAGAGTGAGTTACAATATGAGTCTATGTGTGTGTGCTCGTTTGTGTGACTGTGTGTGTGTATGTGTGTGGCTATGGGATCCTGTTTGTGTAGATGATTAGTAGTCTACTAAAGAAAAGAGAGAGGAATAAAGCCCCTAAGCTCAAACCTGTCAACCCAAATAAAAATGATGCAGGGACATGAATAGATTTGGAAGCTTTTAACTGTAGTACAAAGCAAAGGACTGTTGCATGTGTTCATTTTCAAAGGAAAGTACACATTTTTCATATTACCTTTGTCCTATAAAGTTCCTGTATTGCATGTCACAGTTCATCTCCCCGTAATCCAGTCATTGTATTCAATATATCATGTATATATTCTATTTTTTTTTGATTGTGTATTTTTATGCACCTTGCATTTCCCTTCAGGGCCACTAATGTCTCAAAACCTTGAAAACCTCTTTCATTGCACGGCTGTGTTGTTATGATTTGAAGCAAGGTCTCTTGAAAATACATATTTTGCTAAGACATGCTGCTTCGATGTCCGATCTTAAAAATATCTCTACTTTTGGCTGAGTCTACAATGTTTTTTCCACAGACTCTCTCTCTCTCTCTCTCTCTTTAGCAGTTTGCAAACATCAGCTCCAAAGAAAGCAGCATTGTGTTTAGTTTTTTTACTCACACTGGCTGTTATCAGTGTTCCAAAGCTGCCTAGAAACAAAAAAGTGACCCTGCTGATATTCAAAGTTGGTTTACAAAAGGGAAACAGTTTCATTTTGATGTCAGAAAGCATATTTGCTACGAATGCTAATAATTTCAAGTCAAATTTGGCCTCTCAAAAATGTATATTTTCAAACCAGTTGCTTTGCAAATGTTCACCTTTGAAAAAAGGGTGTGAATAGGGCAAATTTGTCTCTAATCCAAAATGCTATGACTGCGAATTAAGAGGGATGATACAAAACAATTCCTGGATTAGTTGTGCTAGGTTTTCAGAAATGGGAATGTCTCCAGTGGCGGGTTGCCTACTCTCAACCTAGGCAGAATATTTGACACATCTAGTGGGAAGTTGCACAAACATGAGTGCACACCAGGCAAAATGCCAGTTCTCTGCTATTCCTCGCGCTCCTGCCCCATCATTTTGCTTCAGCACACACGCATATGCACAGACAAATACATAAGACACACACACGTGCCGTTTATTTCACTTTCAAATGAAAACACACATGCACACTCTTGGCAGCATTTTTCGCTCTCATACAAATGTACGCTCACACACAAACTTGCATCATTTCACTCTCAAATGGAGGCACGTACGCGCTGCTGGCACCGTTTCACTCTCAAACCCATGCATTCACTCAAACACACACACGCGCACGTACGGTCACACACACACACACACACACATCCGTACCCTGGGCAGCTGTGGAGTCAGTCAGGGGGTTCGCTGGCCTGTGGTAATAACAGAGGGGCTGATGGGAAGGCAGCTGAATGTTTAGCGGCTGCAGCAGAGGGCAATCCCAGCACGGCTCCCACAGCCAGCAGCCCTTCACACACACACACACACACACACACACATACACAAGCACACTTTCTGCCACCATCTCGGCCAACCCCTCCAGCCCTCATCCCCCTCCCAGTCCGCAGT
>OMKZ01033074.1:4696-17482 GCA_900302535.1 Neoniphon sammara | reverse complement strand
GAGAGAGAACGAGAACAAAGCATCTCAAATTTGTCCAAGTGTCAAAAAGGGATATTAGAGAACACTTGTTGCTTTCGCGCTCTGTCACAGCTACCCGGCGGCCATTTTGCAGGAGCCATTATGTGTGTCAGATATTCTTCTCAGTGTTGCTATAATCGGATATTCAAATTATGAACAAAGAAAAAACTTTATTGGCAAAACGTGTCGGTTGAAAAAGACATAAACCTTCCGCTTTGCTGCAGCTCATTGGGTCTTCGAAAGTGATTTGGGGGCAAAGGGGGTCAGGGAAGCAGTTAAACAGATATCTATCTGAACATGGGAAATAATAAGATTAAAGAAAGAAGAAAAGACTGTTATTCTCATACTGGTACAATATAGTCAAATCCTCTAACCTGATTTCCACTAGAGGGCCAAACCGTGTGAGCCCAAACCTCAATAAGATAGAAATAAAGTTAGAAATCACTTTCAGTTCAGTGTTTTGTTGTTATTGAACGGGCAGTGGGCAGTCCACTCTTTGTAGCGCTCTGAAAGGTTGAAGATTCAATCCTAGAAACACATGTTGGCCCAGAGACTTAAACATGATGCATAGTTAATGCAACACATGCATAAATTGATGTAAGTCATTTACATAAGCGAGCTCTCTGCTTACATGTTAAACTCCTGCTCCTCCTGCTTTCTTCAATCAATGTCTGAGGCTGTAAACTGGTTCTTCACACAGGGGAAGCAAAGCCACTGGTTTGGAACCAGTTGCCAATGATAAAGACGTACTAAATTTTTTTTCCTCAATCACCACTGAAAGAGAAAGCTGAGCGGAAGACAGTGGGTCCTTTTAATAGGTTTACAGAGCGAGAGCGATATTTTAGATGTCAGCGTGAATATCTGACAGCCCCCGTCATTGCATCACGCCTCTGATTACCCGTGACAAGAACCACAGCAATCTGGTGGCTGTCACATCGAGGCACTTTGTAACTGTGATCAGTCAACAGGCATTGGCAGCTAGTTACAAGTTGGATTTACATTGGAAACGGCTGCTTCTTCATTTGGACTTGTTTACCTCGCCTCTACCTGAGATGTGCGATTGCGCAACTTGCGTTGGTTTCCAAAATTTGGTCCACACATTTCTCTGTGCCAGAATTCACGAAACACCCCATGCGTTGCTGTTATTGCACTATTGGATGTGTTGCTTGCATAGACTACTGTACTTACTGTACTGAAATGGGTAAGAATTGAGTATATAATGAAAAATAAATAAATAAATAAAAATAAAAATCCTCCCTCTTTTAAATAGTGCTCGTGTTGTTGCTGTAAAATATATGCTGGTAATTTTTTTTTTTCGATAGATAAGTCTTCTCTGCACAGGAGAAATATTCCGAACCTTTCACACTAAAAGCAGCTCTGCAAGCTCAGACCAATCACTGTTGAACTATTTTGCTGGTAAAAACACACGTTTTTTTGTCACACAGATTAGCCGCCGCAGTTGCAAAACTATTGTTACCAGCACTGTTTGATTATTTGCCCGACTGACTGACCTGAATTTGGCAGCAGCGAGCAATTTGGGAGCAGTGAAAATTCTGAGAGTCTTAATAGGGCACGGGCTGCCACAGAGTCTTGATCTCCCCTCAGACCTTTTGAATTTAATCAAACTTTTCACCAAATCAGTACCTTTAAAGTTCAGTACTGTTAAATAAAACAAAATATACAATATGTGACAAAATGCCCTCCAGTCTCCAGTGAACAGCTATTTCCAGTGCACGCGCTAACACTTGAGGAAACAGTATGTTAAGTACTTGTAAGTAAATGCCATTATCCTAATAGTTAGAAAACAAGAAGTTGTAGCAGCTCTAATGCTGGATGGTTAGTTAATGTGTGGCTCTGAACTTCCAGGCCTGTTTTGGAAACTGATAATAGACCAAAGATTGAGATTTTGTTTTCATAAATTCAGGACATTTTTGGATTAAGAAAAGGTCAATCCTCATACTTGGGATAATGCTGGTCGTTGACATTTACTTGCCAAAGCATTAGCATGTGCGCCAGGCAGAGGTATCTGCTGGACTCGCACAGATGATTTTGCCGCTAATCCTCTCATCACATATTGGGTGAAGTGATCAATGGCCCAAACTCCCCAAAACTCGCCATAGTCCCTTAAGCGCTACAATATCATCGTGAATGACTCAGTGTTATTTACCAGAGTTAATAAAAAGTTATTCAATTGATTCAGCCGTTGCCTTGTGAAGCCCCACTTGGAGCACCGTTGTAGAAAACGGGCTTCTGTCTGCCGTTTCCGCGTCAAACAATCGGCATCGTATCCGCCGGGTCAGCTCTGCGAGGTGGATACGTTTCAGTGTGGCTGTCATTGTGGTGACCTTGTCACTTTGAGTGGAGGGCATAGAGACGCAGCTGCCAACATGTCCGCAACTAATCCATACGTGTAATTAGAGGATCAGACTTGGTGATTACCTGTCTCTGATCAATAACACATCCAATCATATCCCTTCACCCTCAGGCAGTCATCTGAACACACACACACACACACACACACACACACACACACACACACACACACACACATTGTAGCTTTGACTTGAAAACAGCCTTGTTGCTGAACCTTGGGTCTGAATGTCTTTTGAACGGCTTTGAAATTGATTCCAAAGGGGTTAATGCAGTTAGTAGGGTTAATGCATATTAATAAAGATAACTGTAACTGTTAATACAGTTGCATCTAAAGTAGACAATTGTAACGATAAATAGATAGACAGATAGACAGATAGATAGATAGATAGATAGATAGATAGATAGATAGATAGATAGATAGATAGATAGATAGATAGATAGATATAAACATACATCCATATACAAGGCTGTGCATTAATAACTTTACATACAAAGTTGGATAGGATGGAAAGATACAGTATATACATCATTATATCATATACACTGCATGTAGTTTAGATCATTTTTGTGCCATCCAAACAGCTAAGCCTTACATGATTTGCTATTTAAATGTAGATAAAGGAACCTATTTCAGATATGTGACCGAGCATAATAACCTTCATCATGTTCCATTTGATTTAATAAATAGATTGTTTATTTTCCCCCGAGGGCTACTGGCTCAGACCAACACTCATTAGAGCTTCTTCATGCAGGATGTCAATTATTAATTCTCTCATTTATAGCCATCTATTAGAATGCATGGCTCATAGCACACAGGAGAGACTGTGGCAGGCTTTGTGAATAAATTTCAGAGAACAAACGGGTTTCAATAAAGAGAGCCTTTGCCCTTTTGAAAAAGCCTTTTCAGAATGCTGCTCCTTGTTGTATACACGTATGCTGTGGAAAAATAAGATTGTATTTAAGATGGCTTATTCTCTCATTAATGGCTATTGGTTACAAAGCAAAGGCGCAGAGAAACACAGGAGAGACTGTCGCAGTCGTGTGGGGAATTTTCAGAGAACAAATATATGAGCGAGGTGTTTTAACCCAGCTGCTCCAGTGGAGCTGCTCAGTAGTCAACAGCAGAGGACTATGGGAGTGTAGAAATGAATGTGTGAGACAGAGTGTTGCTGAAAGAGATCGTACGTGCCCACCACCCTGGGAAAATAAACATTATAAAGAATACATCTCTGAGCCATGTCAAATTTATCTGTACAGCCCGTAATTACAGTTACGGTCTCAAACTGCTTCACATGCTCACATTTTAAACACAGTAAATGACTAACGACACCTCCTGACCTTGATGAGAATGAGGGAAAAACATCTATGAAAGTCTAATCAGGGTGGAAAAAAATGGAGGAAACCTGGGGAGCAGCTTCACAGAGAGGCACCGCCCTTCGAGGACGGCGGGCAAACAAGGATTAAATATTGATAACAAATGGAATATAAACAAAATAGACAGAATAGATGGGATAAGGAGACTGGGGTCGACGCTGAGACGTCAACACCGTCTTTGTCACCGTTGTCACTGTCACCAGCAAGGTCATTTCATGAACACGCCTGGCAGAGGGACATCAACGCCGTTTCATACCCCATTTACACCTAACCGCTTCATGCCTCTTGCACTGATCGGACAGCTAAAAGGCCAAGTGTAATTGCATTCAAGACGCATGGGTCTTTAAAGTGGATTTCTCCAACCTTGTTCCCATGCTTTCTCCTCTGTACAGAGTTAGAAGCCTTGAACAAGGTCCTCGATTATTGTGTAAAAACGGAGGGAGCTAATAAGACCCACCTACAAATCTTCTTATTGGTGTCACGAGTTGTCCATCCCAACAGCAAAGCACAATTTGTTAATGGCCCCAATGATTTGTATAAATCTCTTCAGTAATATGGCTGAATATTGCCTCTGAGAGCCTCATATTTCATCAACTGCTCATTTTTGGCCTTTACACTTTCCCTGGAGAAAACGTATTCTGCAGATCAGGCAGAAGCAGAAACGGAAACCCCAAAAATTTCTTCCTATATCTAGTGAAAAGTCCAAGGAAATAAGGGAGCTTCATCAAGGATAGGACTTCTCAAACCATCTCAAGAGGAGTCTTGAGGCATTGTGGCTGTATTCTGGTCAAGTGTAAATGGCTAAGACTGTACAAGCTATATAAACCGTCTATCCACCACCAAAAGATTACATCTCGACCTGCAGAGCTAACACCAGCGGAGGAGAAACCCAACTGCTGAGAAACTTCACATGCACAGGAAAATGGAAGAGTGGGCACACTCTGGTACTCATAATTTGGTGGGGGTGGCAAAGCACTGAAATTGAGTATAAACTGTCACTTGGTTTAGAAATGACATGGTATCGGGTTTTTCTAAGTGCTTAACAAAGGCAACTGGACTTGCTTGAGGATCCAGAAGACGTTTCGCCTCTCATCCATAAAGCTTCTTCAGTTCTAACTGACTGGTGGGGAGTCCCTGGCATTTACCGTCTTGCAGGGTTGTTAGCACCTTCTTGAGAGTGGTGCTCAAGGTGCGTAGAAGTACTATGACCTGGATGAATGAGAATCTTCACAGACATGATGTCCAGTTCCACATGAAAGCAACAGAAAGCATTTTTTACCACTAATGGACGATGAAATAGAGCAGTCTAATGATTCAAATTCTAACAATCTTTGTTGACAGCTGGCATGTTTAACATTAAGTAGAAATCAAGCACTAACTCCGCCAAACCAGTGCACTGCAGGCACATTTGGTGTACAAATTAAGTGTACCCAGAGTCATCACTGGAGGACAAGTGAGATGAGGTGCCTCCTGTCCATGTCCTTAAAGTTTTTTGGCAGACAGATCGAATGGATGAAGTTTGTTGGGTCTTGCTGTCACGCAAGACGAAAATTTCTGTTATTTTAAGATTCTAACATTTTAAAACTTTTCGGTAGTTCTCTGATACCGTGACACCTTTCAATCAATACTGAGGCCAGAAATGGTTTCAGTGCTGATAGGTAGCACTTTTCAATGTGTAGAGCCCCTGTCGAGGAGGAAGATCATATTACAGGTGGGAGACGGGACGATGCAAGAAGCTGTTAGAATGCAAAGGCTCACAGTGCACCCAAAGGAGAGACTGTCGCAGGGTTGGCAGGCATATACTCAAAGACAGAGCCTTTTAGCTGCACTGAAAAGCAAAGAGAGTAATGGGCGGGACAGCAGAGAGCGCTTCTTTGATCATTTTAAGAGGAAAAAAAAAAAGCTCCAGCTTCCTCACAGATACAGAGATTTGCAGCTCCACACGCACATCAGAACATGGGTACACACACTGGCGCACACTCTCAGCAGGGATCCCTTGTGCTTGAGTGTACATGTATATATAGCTACATACAGGTATTTGTATATACATGCGCACACACAACAAAGGAGGTGAGTTAAAACAGCAGGGATTCTGTTTATTGAGAAACTCACTCCCCCCCAACAACATCTGAGGATTACCCACACGCTACCAGGATTAGCATCATAGCAGCGGCAGGATACACATCATAGTGGAGGATGAAGGGCTGGGAAGAAAAAGGGGGCGAGGGAGGGGCTGAAAGAGAGAGAGAGAGAGAGATGAGGTGATGGATCTGCCATTTTGAACGTGAATTGAAGATAGAGGAATGATTGCGTGGTTGGCTTAACGGATTTTTTTTTTTCTTCCGGGATCTGAACACAGATCTAGGAGGTCTGGGTTTAAGAGCTAAAAAGCAACCTAGATCTGTTATTAAAGTGACACTGCAACACACACACACACAGGAAAAAAAATTGAAAGAAACATGGAGTGAGAAGAACAAGAAGACTGAGAGAAGCTGGTGGAAACCCGCGTGGTTTAAGTGTGTATATAAAGAACAACCTAGTTTTAAATATGAAAGAAACTGATAGCGAGTGAGGAATTGCTCTCCAGACAAATGAACACTAATCATTGGACCTCAGCTCGGAGATAAAAGAGAGCGAGAGAGGAGGAGACGGAGGAGGGGGGAACAGAGAAAATTAACCTGAATAATGAAGCTTACGAGACAAGACGCCGTCCGAGAGGAAGATACAAGCGGATAGAGAGATTGTCTTAAATTGGTGAGGGATGGCGGGGTCAGGAGGAATCCAATTAGCGGACTATCGTTTCCAATGAGAGGATTCTTCAATAATGCAGACCTGGTCAGCTCTGGTCAAATAAAAAAAAAGCCGCTCTCAATTCACACCACCGCTGGTAACATCACACACAAGCCATCCATCCAGAGCCAAACGGATAGAGACGGAGTGACAAGTGCAAAGAGCGGTCGTTTTTACAATACCCAGCGCTCGAAAATGGAACTTTAATCTCCCTTTTATTTTTTTTTTCCGCCTTTTCTCGGCTTCTCAGCTTCGCTCTCTCCCTTCCACACTCGTTCTCCCAATTAATCTTTCCCTCTCTCCCTATTTTTCACCCCGCCCTCTTCCTTCGCCCCGTTTCCTCCTCCGTCTTTCTTCCCCTTTCTCACTCTCTTGGTGATAGTAAAGAGGCAGAGTGGGAAAGAGTAAACAGTCAGATCCATTAAAATCTCCATTAAGAGCAAATGAGACTAAACAGTGAACTTAAATTGTTCAGCGCTAATGTATGCAGCCGACACTTTTAGCTTAAAATTTTCATGTGACAAACTTCAAACTTTGTCATTATTGTTTTTATACAACTTAAATCCATAATATACTTCACATACTAAACTGAAATGCTACTAATTACTGAAGAATATTGTGCTGTTTACTCAAAGTGCTTCTTTTTTTGTTTTGTTTTCTTTTCTTTTATTAGCACTTCTTCCCTAAAGCACTTCTTTGTCGTGTGCAGTTATTCTGAAGTCACATGACTGGCATTATGGCCACAATGTTGTGTCTCTGATCCCTGCAGTCTTTAAAGGGTAACTCAACACTGAAGAACTTTTTTTTTAATTCAATAGATTCTCTACAGACAATGAAAAGATACAATATGAAAGACTAAATGCTTCTCAAAATGAAGTCGAAAGCAAAAAGAGAAAAGAAAAAAGAAAACTATCAATATCTATATCTCAGCAATAAACAATGACAGTGGCATTGCTACAATTACCACACTGCACAGAGTTATCACATTTCCATCACAATACTAATTTTAAATGTTTATCACAGATGTACAGCCCATCAAATAAGTACACTAAGGAGGACCCAGTCAATTGGATAAATAAGTCTATTTTCAAATCCTACTCAAATACTACTTTCAAATCCTACGGAGATATGAACAGAAAAAGAGAGAGGGAAAAGGTCTTATTAAAGGAAATAAATCCCAGTCATTGTTCGGTCCAAAAGCTTTCAAGCTTTTCAGGGACATGATCCAGTAGGCCTCCCCTTTGAGGAGGCCTACTGGAGTGGTGTAGTAGGTGCAGGGCCATGGTTTGCCCCTGCATATCATTTATGTTATAAGCCACAATATGCTTGCTTACAGTTCAGTTACTTATGTTAACTTAGCAACCCAGGTATCCTAAAGTTATTGTATTCACCACAAAATCGACAAATGGGAGCTAGAGATGATAACGTTCCAATAAATTGATCTTTGTTAATAAAATAGTCATTAATTAGGGGTATGGCTACAGTAACACTGGTCTTTTCATTTGACTTCTGGAACTGAAATTCGGCCATTGGCTCTCACCAGGCCAGACATGTTTGACTTCCACATTGGACACTAAAATGTGAGCTCTGTGATCACAAAGCAGTTTGGATTTCATTATCTTGTGAAGTATGTAAAAATAAATGAAATCGTATGTCAAAAATTGGAAATAAGTTGCATTAAGTGACATAGTCTAACCTTAGCTTATGTCATCACCACACATGCCTTCAAACAGGGCAGAAATTCACTTTTTCCTTGGTGCTTTGTTGCAATTGACTGTAGGTATCTTGGGATAACCATATTGAAAACACATTTTAAAATGTCAGAAATAATACTTAGCCTTGATGGGGGAATGGGCTGCATATGACATTTCAGCAGGTCTGCTGATAACAACCCTAGGCATGTGATCTCAGTCAGCTTGGTCAGGATGAAAGAACTGTTCCTAACGCTGGGGATTTTGGGGGAAAAGTTTTTAGTGTAAAGGAAGAAAATTAGAAAGGGAGAACAGAAAAGGACGATTGTTAGATAGAGAGGGATGTAGAGATATGTTTTCAATATGCCAAATTTATATTAACTGGCATACTTGATGGAAAACCTATATTTTTGTTTGGTTTTTATTGTTTTGTTTTGTTTTGTTTTTTTCTTAGATAGCAGATGAATTGTTTTTCAGAGGAATTTAATCAATAAAAGCACCTTGAGCATGGTGCTCTGAATTTCCAAACAGGGACGCACTGAACACTCTGAATTTCCCAATGATAACAAAGCATTCAGGGTGCACAGTGACACCACCAGAGTGAATTTACGAACGCACCCACCCTGCTACACAGGGAAAATCTCACTGGCAGTGACATTATAACATTATGATGTCATGTAGCATTGTGATGTCACTAAGAGTACAGAATTCAGTCCCATGCTCATCACATTCTACCACTTTAGCATTGTTTCCCCAAGGAGTAATAACTCAACAAACTGAACTGCTAAGACTTCTGCAAAAAAGGATTTCACTTCACCATCTCTGTTCAAAGAATGGAAAACAAACCATCAGCTGAGTTCTCTTTCTATGGTCCCGAACAGGCTTCCCTTTGCCTTCATTCAGATGAACTGGCTGATGAACCCAGTCTCTCTCCAGAGGAAATGGAGTATCTGGAGTACGCAGTCTGCCACAGCGCTCCATGGAGCTCTCAGTACCGTGAAAGCCTCCAGAGGCTGGCTCGATGCTCTGGAGCCAGACCAGATGCTCGCAGCTGCTATGGTTGCCAAGAGGATACTGTCAGATGTGAGGGGGACAGAGTGACTCCACACCACACCCAGCACTCACGTCGTGTTGGTGATGTATCCAACATGACGAATGGCGAGAGTGCAGCCTCAACACAGAGAGCTGTGACCCCCAGCAATACTAGAAGACGCTCAAGGACTGTTTCTGCTCCTCAACTCTCCCAAACCAGAAAGTCCATTAAACGAGCCGGAAGGAGCGGCAGCTTTGGCACCCAGGAAGCAGTCCTTCATCTATGGTGTGAAAGTCTGAGGCTGCTCAACAGGTCAAACCAACAAAGATACAAGCAATTAAAGTATTCTCAGAGTAGGGATGTCTACACTGCTGCTGTCAAGGCATACAACATCTCCTTGGTCAAGACTGAGGCCACAGATGACCTAAGCGACAATGGCAACAGCAACCCTGAGACCAATGAGACGGTTGACCAGAGTAGCCCTATCAATGTCTTCTATCAAAGCGTGGCTGCTGAATACACTGGGACCTCACCTGCCATCACCAAAAACAAACGCTGCCGTGATGAGAGCCTCAACAGCTCACAGGACAAGGACCAAGTCAGCTCCAAGAGACGACGAAAAATGCATGATGACTAATTGGGCGGCAAAACAGTGACCAGGGCTGTGGAAATACAGTATATACTGTAAAAGCTGCCAAATATAAAGTCTATTAAAGTCTTTTATTGACTTGACAAAAATGCTTTGGTGTTTTGTTGGTGTTTTTGTTCAACTGCAGGATCTATTTAAGTACTTTAACCGTTTGACTGCCAAAATCAAAAGAATGTCAATTTGTAGGCCAGAATCTTGACTAGAGGAAGTCTGTGAAGATGATCTGTACTGCCACATCTAAACAACTGAGTAAAAAAGTTCCAAACATGTAAGACAGTGAGAATGAATTTTCCATCACATATCCATTAATATTGCATTATTCGATTATTATTGCATTACAAGTTGAAATTATCTTATCCAAAAAATTTACCACACTACTTTGGTCTGTTTCACTACCTCCCAAAAGGTTGTTACATCATGTGTCCAGTGTTTTACAACGTGCAACTTAGTAACATCTTGAGCTTTTACAGTTGCTACAATAAATAATGTAATGATATTTTTATTGATATTACAATGTGAAGACATATGTGATATTCATAGCTGCACTGCAACTCGCTATTTCTGAGCTGAAGCACTCCAAATATGACGAGCAGCCTTCCATTTTCCATTTATTGCCCTGGCCATGAAGACCATTGTGTGTCGAGTGTGGGCGCCATCAAGGGTAAAGCCATCAATGGAGTCGATGCTGCTTATAGTGCAGGTGCCATATGGCTGTCAATTCGTCCAGTACAAGGACATATTCTCTGGTGTGGTGACATCATTTTGGATTTAATCTTCATGCTTTCCAAAAAGAAAGAAACCCAGGCTGTAGAAAGAGAACTGTCTATCCCTTCTTGGTAATTCCGATGAGGGATGTGAAGGCCTGATGAAATACCAGCGCCTCACAGACTGGTTCACTTTACTTTTAAACACTTCTGTGCATACATGTGATTTGGTTTTAAACTTACTTGGAAATTGCCAAGGCATGACATTAAGACGTATTTCAAATAAAATTACACCAGTTTTAAAGTCTCTGAATTGGCAGCCTGTTTGCTTCAGAATTGGTTTTCAGGTCTTTTTACTGGTTTATAAACCTCCGAAGGATTCTGTAGGTTTTGTTCCTCGCAGTTTTGACAAATCACCATTATACACAGAGGGTATGAGTCAATCTAAATGCACTGAGAAAAAAAAAAATACCTGGGCTGCCCCGGGGGCTATAATCTCATTTGTCAAAATCCATTCAGTGCGAATCAAACAACCAGTCACCTGGAGGAGGCGTCTCGACCTCAGTGCCAATCAGAGCTCTCAGGTCTTCTGGTCGTGGCCTTTTAATTATTCTTAAAGTCAGAACAAAATCCCACAGTCAGGCATCTTTCAACTATTCTGGTCCTAGACTCTGGAACAGCCTTCCTGAAGACCTGAAGGCAGCCGAGAATGTTGCTCTACTTCCCTTGTTTTAAAGCAAACTCAAGACCTACCTTTTTAGTCTGGCTTTTAATTAAGATACTTTTGTTTATTTATTTATTTATGCTGGTTGATTTTACTTCTTAGTCTTTTATATAATGGATTTTATTCTTTTTTCACACTCTCCTCTTATTAGCCTACTATTTCATTATTTTGTCTTGCTATCTTAAACTTGTATTTACTTTTTATCTGCCATTTTCCAACCAACATAATTATTTTACTCACAAAAACATAACAGGCCTACTTTGGTGCACATTAAATATGTGGCTGGCAGGCTGGAGTCATTCTAGCTTGCTGCTGAGCCGATCTGTCCTCTTTGTCCAGGAAACAAGAAATGGACGAAGAGCAGGAGAATCGCTACACCTCCAGTGACAAGTCAGCATGGGCGGCTAACCACTTAGCCATTAGTTGTTTGTTTTTTCAAAACTACACCAATCGTGTCGAGGATGTAAAAAATGTGTAACAAATTTTCTACTTTCACATGCAAACATTCAAATTTCATAAATTATTTGGAAGGAATTACGAAAACCCCATTCATAGATGATCTGTTTTTCTATTTTCACATCCAGAAGTTTTGAAAATGCTAACAAGTGAAAGACAAATGACAACATAACTTCTTAGGTCTATTTTTCAGGATTCAGTGCCTGCAGAATGCTGTATCTGATCAATCACAATAGCAGTATAATAACAGAAGGGGTTTTTTTTTTTTTTTGACACTTGAAAGGGACTTTGGTTAAATACATTTACTATTCTCATCTGCACACACACACAGTCACACACACACACACACCTATACACACCTGCAAGCTCACTCTTTCTGAGTTTTGACTCTTCCTGAGACCTTTCCTTCTCTTTTTCTGTCGTCTCACCGTCACACACATTTACTCTCTCTGTCTCTGTTCCTCACAGCAGTGTGCATGTGTGTGTGTGTGTGTGTGTGTGTGAGTGTGTGTGTGTGACTAATTCTTTGGAAGACAACTCATTTTGTGTTGGCAGAAGGTGTTCAGTGACACCATGTACCCAACGCTGGGATTTCCCTACAGGCACACACACTAACACACACACACATACACACACCATGCACAATTAACTGCTGAGCTGAGAGAGGGTTAGAAGCGCTAATGTAATACACACAGTCTCTCTCTCTCTCACACACACACATACACACACACACACACACACACACACACACACACATATATATCCTGGGACAGTTGGCTGGCTATGAAAGCAGCTCTCTTGGCGTTGTCTGTTTCTGTTCACACCCCCAACAACAAGAATGATTGTGGGCATGTGTCTTTTTCATGCATGTACATGTAGAGTGTTTGTGTGTGTGTGTGTGTGTGTGTGTGTGTGTGTGCCTGCAGTTACTACACATCATTAGCTATGCAGCAAACTATGTATAAGTGTGTTTT
>OMKZ01033073.1:10887-23050 GCA_900302535.1 Neoniphon sammara | reverse complement strand
GACAAGAATTGGACCCAGGGTGCCGTGCTCTACACGGTGAACCACCGGGACGCCCGGCTGAGAGCTTCTGAATTAAGTAGAAGACGATAGCAGGATGTGATTTAGTGGTGAGAGAGGGTTTGATAAATTGCTTGACGAGATGAGGTGCAATAAGGAGTGACCCACCAGTCCCTCAGCCACTGTTACAAATGCATTTTTAAAACATAGAAACAAAAGAATTATTAAAAATATTGAATGTTTTTAATCAATTCTTTGTGACAACAGTATCACTAATGAACAATAATAGCCTAGAAAAAGAACTATGAAAACAAAGTGTGCATAAATTACGCAAAATGCAGTCAGTTCATAGCAGCTTTTCTTGCCCTGTAGCTGTTTTCCATGTCTCTTTCAAACACTTTTAAAAAAACATTTTAATTTATTTCATAACATCTTCTTAAATGCTTACTCCAGCATCAGACCATAAGCTCTGTGTGATACTGTAGAAAATCTATGTGTGAAAATGTCACTTTGATTTCCAATTATGGAAATGCTATGCCATGTACTGTGAACATTTGAAATAATTGGCCCCAAGCGCCGCTGACATTGTTTCAAAGAGAGACCTGTAGAAACCTTCTCTAAAAGGGGCATTAGTGCCACACTGCTTCACTTCGCCGGTGACCCAACATTGTAGAATCCTGAGTGAGTCACTTCAATCCAGAACAAATCTCTCTTTCTTGAAAATACAGTTTGAAATTAGTTACAGATAAGCCTCGCAGTTTCAATCTCCTCTGATGTTTTATTAATGTCAGTCTTGGTCTCTGCCTTGCCATATAAACAGTGAAATGATGCCATGCACCCAATCCAAGCTATCAACATTCAAGTCAACATTCACACACTGTTTGGTACTCATGCCGGGCCTGGGGACGGTTTCATACAGTATGGCACACGAAAACAATTTTTATTTGCACATCAATGCATATGTTTTACTATATCAACAGCAGAACTAGTGTTAACACTGACAACAGACATGACGGACCCACTCGAGTCATTTTTATCATTTTTCTTCTTTGAGATAACATTGCTTCAAAACACACCACAATCTGCAGCATCAACAGTTAGCGAATGTAATAATTATGGGTATTTTCGGAAGAGTGACAAATAGAGGGCACAACAGGACACAGATAAGTCACTATTAAACCCTTCCTTTCAGTTTGTTTACACCAGCTGGGTATATAACAAGACTATGTCAAAACCTACTATATGGCAGGAACGTATATGTATATTCCGTTCTTAGCATGCAATAAATTTGGAATGAGCTGTAGTCAGTGGGGTAAAGAAGAAAAGGTCCAAAAAGCCTAAGCTGATCAGAAAACATGGAGGCTGCATACCAAAAAATGAGCCAATGCACTTATCCAACAGAGGGAATTAGAAATGAAGGCCTCGTTCAAGGCCTGGTGTCCTCTGCAGTTGAGGTAATTAAAAAATAAAATTGTGAAAGATCAACAGCCAATGAATGGGGAAACTCCAACACATGGCTGAACAATTGTGCAGCTTCATCACTCACTCACTTACTCGCTGAGGGATGGACAGACATTTGCGTTTGCTTTCCAGCCAAAAATGACAGTTTTAAGTAACTGGCAGGTTGACTGAGTGCATCCAGATAGCAGCCCTTTAAAGAAGCCTGGAATCAGATATATTGCATAAGGGAGCTACTTTAGCACACTTTTACTGTTTCCTAACCATGAAAAAAAATACAATGGAGTAACATACTCTACCATGACAGCACAACTCCTGCAGAGGATAAAGCTCATAACACAGGATTAGGGGTCTCACTGCCACTGGGGCCTCCCATGCTGAAAATGCACTTGCTCATGGTGCTTAAAGGCACTCTGGGCAGTTGATAGCGGAATATGTCCAACATGCTATATAATGTGCATGTACATGATGTGCTCATCTTTATGCTCTGCGACAGTCTGCAGTAATAATTGGTTGGAGGATGATATCTCCCTCCCCAAATGACTCTCGCCAACTGTCTCTTTGATGTAAAAGAGACAGATGATTAAATGCAACAAGCAATAAGCGATATTTAATAAAAGGTCATGCCTCTATATTTTTCACTAACTCGTACTTTTACTGAAACCTTAGCTACTTTTGCTTGTTTCTTGAAGTGATGTAAACATCACTTCAAGTATATTTCAACAACTAAATGATTTCACCTGACATTTTCTGTTTCCTGTGCAAACTAAAGGCTGTAGAAAACATTCTGTCATGGCCTTGGTGAATTTCTTGATCCATTTGAATGGCTGGAGGAGTCTACTATGCATTAGTAAAGTAAATAAAGGTAAAATCTCATTATACATCTTCTCACATAATGCCTAAGTGAAATAATGTCTCAAGTTGATGATGTTTCCTGAGAACTAAACTCATTTTGATGCATTTTATGTTCAGCAGCCGAAATAAATAGAGCTGTGGGAGGATGAACCCGACAAGACCAGACTTCAGTAACTGACTGACTAAATACTGTAGCTGACAGGCTGGAGAGACATTGTTTACTATTAGTCAGTATCATAATAATTATAGCAAAGCATAGCAGTGTGCAGTCATTTAAACATAATGCTATAAGCCAAGTCAAGAGCCAATCCAAGCTCGCTCTCTAGTTTCTGGCCTCACCAGCAGTCGGCTTAGCATTATATAGCTGTATGATTTTTGCTATCTGTTCATATGATTTAACCAAAAAGAGCACATATCCCATCTATTCTACCATTCTTCTTTTGAAAAAGTGACAACGATCCATATATCATGCCTTTGACATTTTGTTTTCTGGCTCTAACTTTGCCTTTTCTGACCTCGAGCCTGGGCTGACCGATTCAAATAATCGACACCACATCCCTTTGGCTCAACTCAAATTACACGACAATGACTGGAGGAACGTACAACCCAATACACATACAAACATACCAAGACAAGATAAGCTTTCTTGAAGTGATCTTTAAAGCTGGCTCACATGGAATGATCACTAACTTGACCTTAGTCCACACTCGGAGCAGTGAAAGTCTCTGTAGGCAGCACTGTGGGAGCGTGGATGGCGAGAGGATGTGAACTGTGTTTTACTTGACATATATATCGATCAAAAAATATACGGTGTTAATCTCAGGACATAGGCTCTCAGAGCTGAAGCCCTTAGAGATCCACTGACACCGGGATGAGGAGACTGTATATGATAAATGTAGTTCTCTGACTGTATGGCTGATATCGTTAAAGGTGTCATTTAAACTCAAACAGTGATTCAGGGCAAAACATCGTTTGAGGTACATGCATGATAATTTTATAGTTCTTTTTACAAATGAGGCCTCCTGCACTGCACTTAAAACAGCATGAAATATGACATGACGGTGTAAATTCCCCTGCCTTGCTTCGCCATTTGAATTGGACCTGATTCAAATGATAGATGGGATAAGTCGGTGCATATTTGAGCCAGGCCAAGGGCAAGTCCTGAACATGCAGTGCCTGCCAGTGGCCAGACATTACCGGTTACGCTTGTAAAACACCTCAGAAGAAACCTTCGACATAGAGCAGATTTGCTTCTGCTCCAACAGTAATGAATAATAATAGATACCCATTAGAAATTCTCCTTTTTGTTTCCCCCAGGCCACAGCCAGGTCAAAGTGCATGGTCAGGTACAGAGTAAGGATGTGGAAAAAGCTCATTTTTTCAAGCTTGACAAGTCAGTGGGCTGTCAAAACAATTAGTCAACTAGTCTATCACAAGACAAGCTTGTATTTAAAATAGGCTGTATTGTGGGTAGACTTAAGAGTGAAGATGTTTTCTGGCATCTTAATAATAAATGCTTTAGCCGTTTCTTCTTACATTAAGAGAAATGTAAAGGATCTATCTGGTCTATTTCTGCCTAACATGAGCACATGATATTCTTTACAATTTCCTCACGGAAACACATTTTAGATGAATGATAAAACTTTAAAAGGGTATAAAATTGATGGGAAATTTAGGAAATTATCACGCACTAAAAATAAGCTATAGCAGTGGTTTTCAAAGTGGAGTCGGGGAACCACCAGGGGTCCTTGAGGGGCTTGCTGGCGTCCCTCAGCAAAATGAGGATCAGTTTAATTTCACTATAGCTTCATCAGAAATTGTTAAGATGCATAAAAATATATGAGGAATGATATTAACATTTGGTTTAATTTCACCTCTTTGTCTTTAATCTGTTTGTCTGTGTTCAAGTATGACATCTAGATAACCACAAAACCAAAATCTCTTTTAATATTAGGGTTTCTATCAGGCAAAATCCCTTTCAATGGGGGTCCGTGGCTCAATGAAAGTCAACTTGGGCGTTTGCATCATAAAAAGTCTGAAAACCCCAGAGCTATACAGCATGTTATTATCTCAGGGGAACAAAAAACACCAATCAGCCTAGTCGAATTGTCAGCTATTGACCAGACAGTCGACTATACAACTTTTCTGGCCCATCCCTAATGCAGAGCAGCAATCGCCCCCAGAGCTGGTAAAACTTCAGTGTCCTGCTCAAGGGCACTTCAGCTTCTTCACTTTCAGATGCTTGCTGAAATAGAAGCTTGAGTCCAGGTCCTCTGATCGAAGAGGAGGATCCGCGCTCACCATGCTGCATCACAAGTCTTATCAGACAGGCGCAGTGATACAGCTCCACACATGGAGACACAATGAGGAAAGCTTCTGCTGCCTTTGATCAGAGTAAATGAAAGGAGGCGGGCAACAGAAATTATGTTTGCCTCCTCTGCATCGTTATGTTGAAACAACTCACATGAATGTTGAGGCTCATTTGTCCCACAAGGAAATGGTTGGCTAAACTGTTGCCTACCATGCTGACTGATTAAATGTTTTTATGTTTCTTTTATGTCTTTATGTCGTTGTTTTTTTTTGTACTGAATGGTGATGGGAAAAAAGGAGGAATGAGGGTTTGGTGTGAGTTTTTAGTGTGTGTGCGTGTGTGTGCCTCCGTGCAGAATGCATGCCTGTCTACATGATAGGCAGTATTTCAAAAGAATGCATTAATTCACCTTTAAGTGATAAGAAAGCAGCGATATTACACACTTTAGAGGACTGCATCTGATAATACACCAGGATTGTCACTTTTTTCCCTCCCTTTCAACAGTTTGATGTGAAGAGGACAGATTTTTACCCCCACACAAACCAATTTAAAATTGAGATTAGCTCAGAACTGGCAGCTCATCTCCCGAAGCTCACCACTATGCTGCCATTACCTCCTTTTTCTTCAAAATGTAGCTGAAAATGTCACTCAGTTGAACCATTCATGTATGGGGTTTTTTTTCCTCCCAGCATAGTCTGCCAGTATTTTTAAAACAAACAAGTCTTGCCTCAAGTCAGAAAACTGAAAAGCCTGTATTCTAGCCTGTGCTGTTAGACAAATGTGTAATATAGCCACTGAATGCTCAAATAACAGTGAAATTTGGAGAATACATACATTTATTTTAAGAACTTTTACACACAATGAGTTTTATTTAAAAGCAATGCTATGAGCTGAAGGCCATCCAAATATAAGAAAATGTAACAGTGAGGAAGGAAATATTAAAAAGGCTTTATTGAAGTGGCTAAATCATTAAAAAGCCAACACGTTTCAACCGCTGCAGGTCTTTGTCAGGGCTTTAAAACAGATGATACAGATGCTGCAACAGCCAAAAGGAGGCAATCACATTACCCAGAAAATATCATGACAAGTAACCAAATTGAACATTATAAAGAAAATGAAAAAACATGAGATGAGATTATTCAGAAATATGTACATGCATATCACAGATGGAAAATAGGTACCCATATACAGGTTTTACATAGGCTGTGAGGAGAAAATACAGAAATAATTACAGAAAACATGAAATCTATATCCTCACTGAGACCAGGATACTTTAATGCATCCAGTCGATGGATCCGAAAAGCTTCCCTTTGATTGAGTTTCTGTACTCACCCCCCGTGACCAAAGGTTTAATGTGCTCAATGCCCTTTATGTCACAATCAGGAATCATTAGCCTTGTGAAATTTACTATACAGTGTCTAGCCATGTGGTGATCGCGGCTCCTAATTCTGATGGTATATTTATGCTCCGCGAGGCGATCCCTCAGGCATCTTTTTGTTAGGCCAGTGTAGAAAAAGCCTTCGATATATGGACACGACAGACGGTATATGACAACAATAGTGTTACAGTTAATGGAATCACTTTGTTTATAAGTTCCGTTTGTGTTAACATCAGCAAAACATTTAGTTTGAGCAACATTGTCACAGTGAGGACAATGCCTACATTGGAAAGTGCCCAATTTTCCGGTCAACCAAGTCCCTTTTCTATCTGCTGGAAGATAGATGGAAATGCAAGAGTGAGGGCGCATCTAAAAGAAATAATAGGGGGTTTAGGGAAATCCCCTGAATCCCCTATTATTTCTTTCATCAGACCAGTGGGCACTTCCAAATGTACGCACTGCTGTAGTGCAAACTAAATGTTTGCACTACACTCCGTTTTCTCCATTTCCAAGAGCAACTGACACATTCTTGATCTACATTTGATTATATAGAGCAACCAATTTTTTTCTATCTGTAAATGCTATGAGCTTGTAAACAAAAAAATATACCTTCCTCCCCAGTAACCCATTTTCATATTATTTTTCATATTTATTGATTGATTTGATTTATTTCTTTTGATTTTCTTGGTTCTGGTTTTCCTTTATCCTCTAATGTATCCTTGGCTGCATTGTAAATAAGGGCTCAATGCACTCCAAGACTTCAATGAATGTCTGAATGAATATTTTTTTCTCTATTTGGCCATCAAGTTTTACACTGATGCTGTTGCATTGCGGGACAGAGTACCACAGAGTCTTAGTGAATAAGATTAACACAGTAAACCTAATTCAGTGCAATTCTCCTTTAGGAAGTCACATGATCACTGTGGTCATATCTGAAGTGCACAACAGCCATACAAGTCCAAAACTAAAACACATATAGCACAAATATAGTAACGCATAGGAGAAATGAAGTGTGTGGCTATATTTAATGTCTCCTTGTAAATTCAAACTGTCAGCTCTACTGGAGTAAAACTTCCAGAGAAACAAGCGCACTGCAGCACTGCGTGTCACATATCAGCATGTTGCTTTACTGCTTGGACTAATCTGACGTTTCTTGAGGAAGGTTTGAAGCACGGTGTGTAACTAGAATGAAAAACCTCGGGTTAGCAATCTAACAATCAATCGCCGTGCGTGTCAGTCAGCTGGATGACAACTTAAAAAAATAAATAAGAATAATAATGAAACAAGTGGGAGTGTAGCATTTAGGAAAATATATAGTTTCTTTTTAAAGTTTGACATTATCAATATCACACATTACTGCATATTTACAAGCTTGCAAATTAAGATTAATTCCTGTTCTGTATTGCTGAGCAGCACTGCATTTTTTTTCATCTTATATTTCCATTATCATTAAGACAAATTGCCTTTGAATCATGTGGGTTAAGGCATGCCAAGGTATATCAAAATATTTCAGGTTGTATGAGCCAATTATGTATCTTAGTGATGGACAACATGTGAGCAAACCAGACTGCTGCATCAATTTCACTATTATTTTAATAAATTAATGTAACAATGTGCCATGACTATTATTATACAATAAGCTTTAATATAAAGCTTTTAGTCAGAATATCTCTATCATTGCATACAGGTTGTTGCAGTGAGCTATTCCATTAATTTATTATATACTTCCTTGCTTGCATTCATTGTAAATTGACCAGGTGCTCAGATCTTTGGCCCTTTAATTAACATTTTAATAGTCATGAGCTGAAATGAACTCCAGACATATAAGGGTTGATTTGAAATTTAGCTGAGAGAATAGGCCTAATCTTCTCTTTGGTGCTTAATCGGCTTAATTTCTGGTGTTCCTGTGGCTCAGTCAGCTAAATTGCAGCAATACCACGTTATTGCAATAATCTGGGTTTGAGGAACCGGGACCTGTTTCATGTCACCCCCCCACTCTCTCACCCATCCTACCTGTCTGGCTCCATTGTGAACAAGCTAATGAAGCAGAAATGCCATAAAAGCAATCTTTTCAACATGTTTTTTTCCCCCTGTGAGAAAGGAGAAGTGAAACTTTATACATAACACATCAACCTGTCAAATCCCACAGCTGCCAAATTATTTCCTCAAGTAATGTAGATTCATTTAATCAGACTTTAACAATAGTTGTTAGTGATGGTGATGTGTATGCAGAGTTGAACATTCACTTGCAATGAGGGAAAAGATCTGTGAGGCTGACTACACAGTCAAGAACTAAGAGCAAACCTTTTTTACTGCTGGACTTCTTTTGGGGAGCAGACATGATAAGGCTTAAACTACAGTCACAGTACTTGCTCTTCTGTATATTCCAAACAGAATTGCAATACATCTCTTGTGTTTGTTACATAACTGCGTTCCTAAGTTCAAAACTGGCACTGCTCGGAACCACTGATTTTATATGTGATGAGATGGATGAGATCTATTAATGTCCGACACCAGGGGGTGCTGCAGCATCCTCCGCGCCCCTACTTCCCATGGCATTGTATGTGAAAAGTCAGAAATTGATTTTTAGAATATTTTGAAAGCATAAACTGTTTATTATTATTATTATTATTATTATCATTATTATTATTATTATTGGTAGCAGGAGGCATATTGGTAGAAGCAGTAGTAGTAGGCCTACTAGTAACAGCAGCAGCAGTAGTAGCAGTAGCAGTAGCAGTAGTAGTAATCATAGCAGTAGTAATAGTGTTGATAAAAATCGCAGCAAAAGTAGTAGTAGTAGTAGTGGTAGTCGTATTAGTGGTAGGAGAAAAATATGAAATTACTTACTGCCCTTGCATCATTCAGCATATCAGCGACTTCAACAGCTGTAATGACTGTATAAGTACGATGGCTCTTACATCACTCTGCTAAGTGAATCATTTTAAAGGCCATTTCTCATTACAGAGTCCATTTCTCATATTTAGCTCATTTTTTTATGCTGACACGTTGATTCCTAGACATAAAATGGACCCATTTCCTGACCGCCTGGCTTAGCCCCTCTTCAGCTGTGCAGGGGAACACAGAGTGGGATCAAAAGTAGCACAGCAAACGGACAGAAAAGATAGGAATCTAAGAGAGAAACAAGATAAACATTGAACCAAAGTGCCTCTCTACAGGACATAAGAAACCAGGCTCAACGGCGTGATTGACTTTCTAACAAAATCAAGGTTATAGGACAGAAGAAAAACATTCAAGAGACTGGATGAGGGGCAGAAGGACAATGGCTCCTTAGAGAATCATTTAAGCTCGAGTCAAGTACTTAAGCTCTTTTGCAGGTCTGCAATTTTGGACTTAAGGTGAAATGCCATTCAGATCTGAGGAAATTGATGTATCTTGACTGTGCTTGCAACAGTGAATACAAAAAGAAAGAAAAAAATCAGCCCCCTTGTGTGGTAATGTCACAAAGACTGTGTGATTAATTGCGGGTCAGCGATCTCTACTTCTCTCCTCTCTCTCCTTTTTGCTCTCCGATTTTTTTTCTCCCATTTGGTAACAGCAATTATCTACTGTTAATTAAGCTTTGACCATGCTCCAGTGACTAACACTACCAGACAGCCAATATAACACCTTGTTGGTTTCCTGAAAGAAAGAAAAAAAAATCAAACTGCCCTAATAATTGATGGGGTATGACAGTGTATTGCGTGCATGGATATGCGTGCGTGCGTGTGTGTGTGCGTGTGCATTTGTTGATGTATGCCTCTGTGTGCCTCTCTGTGTGAATATGAGCGTTTGAGTGTCTGTGCTGGAGCCTCTGTGGTGTGGTGAGGTGATGATGATTTTATGGCCCATATCGCCCCGGCCTAATCCATTTCTCACCGTGCTGGTGGATCCTAATGGCTCGACACAGGCCTGTCTGTGGGAGGGATGTTCTGCCCGGGCACAGATATTGACTTCATCGACAAACGCCGGCCCCAGAGCCTGGCCTACTTCTCAGGGGTGCATTTAGAGAGCCACCGCAGGATCTCCGGGGGGCAAGCCAATAAATAACCAACACCCACAGAGCATGTGACTGACACTGTTAACTAAAGAGGTCCACAGAGTATATCGGAGCCCATACACGCATGTGCTTCTCCACATATTTATTTCAATGCACTCGCTTTCTCTCTCTGCTTCCTCTCATCCAAGGCTGTGTGATATTTTCTACTCAAGTGCTGCAAATGTTTTAGTCAAATGACATTTCTCAAACAAGACAACATTGATTTTTTTACTAATTAAAGTTGTCAGTATTTACCGAAAGTCCAAATTTCTCAGTATTTATTATACTCATCCTTGGCCTTGCTTTTTGCAGAGTTTTTGCAGAATCCAGATTATTCGAGGGCTGCTTTAGAGCATCCCAGATATCTTGTGATATTAAAGTATGTTTCATCTTTTCCCTTTTCAAATCTCCACAGAGATGCTCAGCGGGGCTGAGGTTTGCAGGGGAGGTCATGCAAGTCAGCACCTCTTGCCCTTCCTTGGGCTTCAGACAGGCCTGGCAAAACTTTGATGCATGTTCAAGTTCATTGCAATGTCAGAAAATTAATCTTCTTCACAATATGATTGGTATTTTGCATTGGTCAAGTTGTTGTTGATTTACTGATTTACTTCGATTACTGTAAACAAGACTTCAACAGTGGAATTTTGTCATTATTTGGCTCATGGTAAATGTTTAGACTTGTTTTGTTTGTTTGTTTGTTTTGGCACTTCCCCATTCAGGCTGCAGTTTGCACATCTTTTGTTTTTTTTTTGTTTGTTTTTTTAACTAACTGGAGTAGGGCATTCTTTGTTCAGTTGGTTTTGTATCTTGGATGCAAACGCTGTTCTTGTCTGGTAAAAGATTTTAACTTGATACACTGATCTCCAGATAGTGTGGGCACTTTAGATTTGTCTGGATGAAAATAACTTGGTGTGTGAAAATCTCTCCAGTGTGCATAATTTTTGGCGCTGAGATAGTTTTTCAACAATCGGGACAAACGGCCTCGAACTGCATCACTAAGTCGTTTTGAAATTGCTATAATAAAACAGGAATATATTTTCCAGCATAAGTCCTTTATCAAAGTTAAACACTTGCAGAGCATGCACGACCATATTAATTTAGTGAATGGTGTTTCACACTGCATTAGGAGCAAATGTGTAGTTAATATTTGAATGAAACACTACAATACATTATTTTAACTGATCTGCAACTGATATGTAGTTTCAGAGAGTCTGCACCAGTATTTGTAGTTAGGAGTTTGCCTGCTGCACCCTTCACCCTGATTCAAAGAAATGCCTTTTTGATGGAGCTGCCCTAAACACTTCCACTTCTTGGCTGCCACTATGTCTTGCCCCTTGCATCTATGGAGTATTATTATTATTATTATTATTCAGAGCGGCAGGGAGACACCATGTCAGTTGAGAGAAAATGGCCACAGTGATTGATGGAACACAATTTTCAGCGGCTATTATGTTCCATATTTGTCATGAAGGGACAGCAAAGTAGCATAGGTGAGATGGGTGTGCATGTGTGTGTGTACGTGTGTGTGTGTGTGTGTGTGTGGTCATGTGGTCCCGGAAGAAAGTCAATAGGGAAGCACAGACGAGCACAAAGAGGACAGTAGCGACATAATTGCAGCGACTTATTTCAAATTCCTGTAAATCACTCCCTCTGTTCAGCTCACTGTGAAAGCTGTCAAGGCAGCAATTTGTATGTGTGTGTGTGTGTGTGTGTGTGGATTGGGGAGGGGGGCATAAAACCACATAATTAATCCCTCTGGCCTTATGCTTACATAGACCAAAGGCACCAGCCTAAAGAAAAAGCCAAATCCTTAGAATAAAGGTATCATTATGACACTTAAAAATTCTTACAACAAGAAAGACAAGAATGATGAAATCATCTGGATTATAAATCTCATTCAGTTCACTGCCAATATCATAATACAGAGATTTTAAAAAAAGTTACTGAGACAAAAACGCTTCCAGCTTGTTTTTCAAGGGTTAAGCTGATTAGCTGCCGGCTGTTGTTTGTGTGTGCGCGTCTGTGAGTCAGTGTGTGTGTGTGTGTGTGTGTGTGTGTGTGTGTGTGTGTGTGTGTGTGTGTGTGTGTGAGTGCATTCATAGGGTCATACAGCTATTTAGGACTT
>OMKZ01033073.1:0-10296 GCA_900302535.1 Neoniphon sammara | reverse complement strand
AGGGTAGACTCCTGCAGCTTGTCTCCTCTGTGTTTTTATGACCTCCAGTTGATGCTCTGGTGGCAAACCTCCCAGCCCTCTGCCTGCTCTTTCTCACACACACACACACACACACACACACACACACACACATGCACACACATATGCACAGACACAAATGCATGTAAGTCTCTTTTTCTCTCACGTCCACTGCATCACTTTCTCTGTCTCTTTCTCCGTCTCTGAGACAGCTGGTCAGAAGAGCGCCAGGTTGATAAGGTTAAAGAGATAGACAGATTGAGAGAGAGAGAGAGAGAGAGAGAGAGAGAGAGAGAGTGAGTGAGAGAGAGAGAGAGAGGATGACAGTCAGAAGGAGAGAAAGGTCTGTGCCTCAATTGTTCAACTCTGAGTGGCTCCTGCACCACAATCAGACGCCAAGACAGCGCGCACACACACACACACACACACATACACACGACATAAATAATAAAAATGAAGCTGCTGTGGCTGATATCTTTAAACTTGAAATTTCTCACTTCTGTCCATGACAGAAATGGACCGTACGAGCTGTTTCCAGTATGTTATGTTCATCATGTTAAACACTGGGTGAAAGGAGAACGGAGACACTGTCGCACGGAAGCAGGAAAACAGACGAGAATTATGAGTCAGAAATGTTTGGATGGGGTGACATCTGCCAGTAGCAGGTGCAGGGGGGCTTTTATGACATACTGAACTGGGTGACACATGACACTTCGCATTGATTACATCTAAATGTTGGCATCTGAAGGCGTTGTGGATGTTGTTTATTTGGTCCAAATGAAGGCCACGGCAATAACAAGTGGATTGACCCCGAACGGGACCACAGTTTCCGTATTTTAAGTTTCTCTCACAGGTTACATGTTTTTGGTTGAAGCAGCTTCGACGCGCAAACATAAAAGCAATTGCCAGAGGGTCAATTGCAAAGTAGGAGGCTGACTCAAGGGGCTTTTTGAAGGTCTCACATTTATTTACATTGCAAACAGGATAAGTGCAAAAGAAGAAAAACAGAAATAATGACATAAGGAACTGAGGATACACCGACTCCCGCAGATCAGCGCAGCCGTGATGTTTATTATAACACACGGGCCTCCTGTGTTCTATTTCTGCTATACTACAGTATTGATTTTATACCAACAGTTTAATTGCTTTTACCTCGAATAAAACACTGAGATAAAGTTTTTAATTGCTCTGAGAAAAAGTAGTTCCACAAACGAAAACTGCTGTTAAGTCCAGCTCTGATGCCCCGATAGCTTCTGATCCCGTAGAGGCTTCTTTTGCTGTTACACACAGACCCATCCAAGTGTCGGAGTATTCTCCCCGACCGAGTTTTAAGTCGACGTTCATGTTACAAATTTCTAGCCAACTGCTAAACCAGTAACAGTCACAGAAGATGGGTAAGCGAACTGGAGAAGGTACAGTGCAAAAAATCTCCATCTTAACAAGTCGTTTAGTCTCATATTCAGTGTTAAAGTCTTGTTTTTCTTCAGAGAGTCAAAAATAGGCAATAGGATGAGATAATCCCACTTGTTTCCAACGCTAATCAACTTGTTTCCAGAATTTTCTTGAATCAAGTGTAATTTTCTTGATCCTAGTGGGCTGATCTGCTTATTTCTGCTTATTTATTGTTTCAAGATATTTACACCTGTTCCCAGAAAAATTCCTGAAACAAGTGAATCTGCATTGGAAACAAGTGGGATTATCTCATCCTAATGGAAGATTTTTTTTAGCATAGATTTTAACACTGAATGAGACTAAACGACTTGTTAAAATGGAGATTTTTTGTACTGTACCTTCTCCAGCTCGCTTACCCATCTTCTGTGACTGTTAACATGGAGCGGAATTGAATCCGTAACGCTAACTTCATTAAAAACCTGCATTGCTTTCATTTTCTTCTCCGACGTTACTTTGGTAAACATCCATTTCGGGCCACATGTTGACAGAGTGTTGATTTAATGAGCTGATGTCAGCTAAGCTTAACAGGAGCAGAACGAGCTGTTAATCAGCTGTTAGTTTGACAGCTGCTGTAACAGACTAATACAAGTAAAGTAATGCGGCTCTGTGATGTTTACAGCAAACAACACACAGCTCTCGACCAATCAGATTGCTTCAACAGAAACATCTGCCGTATCAAAAAATGTTCATTATCCCCTCAGACAGCCGTCACATCACCTCCATGACCTTCATCCCTTCACAAGTCATCGCACGCCCGATATGACTCAATGTAAAAAAAAAAAATCAGCTTCTTGTTGATATAAGCGAACATTCGACTACTGAACCATTTACAGAGGTCGGCATGCTTCTAATGTTGTGACTCTTGGATAAATTGTCTAATTTGCATAATGAATGAGCACTGTCAGTCCTGTGGCTGCCAATATGCCCTGCTCACTCCGTTAATGTGCAACACACGTTCACCTCAGGAAACTATGATGTAATTCTTTATAATAATAAATGATACCCTTCCAATGGTCGAACTTACTCTGATGTACTTTGTTAAACTTTTCTAAAAAAAAAAAAAAAAAAAAAAAATTAGGATAAGGTAACCTCAGCGCTTGTGTTTTTCTTGTTGCTTTTCCAAATTTCCCAGATGCTTTGTGCTTCGCGCTCTCCCAGAGGTCTCGCTGATGAGGAAGTCGCCGCGGTGACGGATAGACGCAGGAGTGACGGCCTAAATTGGCTGTCAGCGGTAATCTCCCTGACAAGTCCCATACCCCAACCTCCCTCTGCCACCGCCTCTCCATCACTTCCCTCTCATCTTTCACCCCCCCTCCTCCTCTCTCTCTTTCATCTCTGCTCTGTCACTCAGCCTGCTTCCTGTTTTTTAGATTTATCCCCTTATACTTCAGATGCTAGTTTGAAAGTTACAGCCACTGCTCTACTTACTCCCTCTTTTCTTTTTTTCTCTCCCCTTTTTCTTCCACTCCTCCTCCTGGAGATGACAGCGGCAGCCCTACGTCTTAATTTCTCTCCTTGTCATTTTTGCTTTTTTTTCCCCCCTTGTCATTTTTTCAATCCCCTTCTCTCTCCTCGCCTTTCAATCCCTCTGTTCCCTCTATCAATTCTTCCCGAAAACCTTCGCTCTGCTTCCCTCCCTTTATCTGACATGCCCCTGTTCCTTTGCTGTCTGCTTTGTAAGGTGAGTTGTGTGTGTGAGTGTGTGTGTGTGAGAGAGAGAAAGAGAGGGAGAGAGAGATTGTAATCAGGGTCAGACAAGAGGCATAAGTCAAGGAAAGCCACCCAGCGCTGTCACTGTGAAACTGACTAAATGTGTCCTCATCCTCTCTCTGCCTCTCCCTCTCCCAAAGGTGTCATTTACAAATGCCTACAGGCAGGTGTTTCAGGGGTGTGTGTGTGTGTGTTCGCATGCATGTGCGCTACTGCCTAGACAGACACACACACAGACACACACACACACGGACATTGCCAGCATCCACCCAGTCCACCTGTCTCCCCAGTTATCCAGCTGTCTTCGGTCTCCCTTGGGTCCACAGTGATGGAGGCAGCCAACCAAACAGAGAACCACACCTTCAACAACACTCCAAAAGGTCACGCCAGTACAGCTGGGTGATGTGGACAAAACCAAATACCACAATATCCTTCACTGGGTACCTGGATATGGACACTGTAATGATATTGTTATGATATTTACTAGGGCTGGGATGATATGCGTATCTCCCGATTCAATGCTATCATGATACTCGGGTGCCGATTCGATATGTATTGCAATTCTTAAGTATTGCAATTCGATATTATGAGTAATTGCTATTTTTGTTGCTTTTTTGACACTAGACCATGGGAAAATGTTAAATCACGCACTTCTAGAGGCCGTATATCATGAGGCATGTTTCCGAAAACGATGCCCACCACATCTCAGTCTTGCTGAGTTTTATTTCAGCAGCATCATTGCTATACTGCATAGAAAAGTGGGAAATGAAAGGTGCTTGTACAATAAGATCAACTGAAAAAAAGATAGATTTTTTGAAGTAAACTGCTACATTGAGCTGTTCCTGCTCATCGTTATACTATGACGATACTTGGGGGCTGTTTTTAAAAAAAATCGTAAAAAAAAAAAAAAAAAAGAATTGCAATACTTAAGAGAATCATTTTTTTTTATGAACAATCATTAACAATGTGCAGATGATAATCAAGCAGGTACAGACAAATACATACAGGTACAACAGTCTAATAAGTTCAGAAAATTGCATTCCTTTACTGTACTGCAGCTTTTAACAACCAGGAAAAGACAACACTTATGCCATATCATATTATTATAATATCCAAAATCTCAGATGATATCTAGTCCAATACCATGATATCGATATAGCAATATACAGCTCCCAGCCCAACTCAAAGCTGCTGAAAATTACACCCCAATGTTTATTAATGAAGTAAAAAGAGGACAGAAGCTGGAATGCAGCTCAACTCAACATCAGGGTTCGTGAGAGCGAATGGAGAATCAATAGAACAAGAGCAAAAGCTGGCTTTTGGCCACCTGAAGTGTGAATCATACAGTTTCCCCTCATTATACCTGTAAGTAGAGGATCCTGTGCCTGTGCATGTGTGTGTGGCCTGCATGTACGTGTGTGTGCATGACTACATTTACCCGAGACAGGGGTATAAGGGTATAATGGGCGGTGAATAGTGTAATTGCTCAGCTGGGGGAGCCAATGATCTGAGGCCCAGCGAGCCATTATCTGAGCCTCTGTAAGAGCAATTACTCCCATGGCACCTCCTCTCTTCCTCATCTAGAGAGTGAGAGCTGACAGAGAGGTCCAGCCTCTCACAGCGGGACGGGCACTCCAGACAGCCGAGAGCTAATGGCAGATAGCGGAGGTCAAAACTGAGCATCAAGCATTGATGTATTGAAGCCACAGGCAGAGGTAATATCCAGCTGTTGCCTTAACAGTCCGAGGGAACGTGTGAGACACAAAAGAGAAAACGTCCCACGGAGACAAAGGCATAATCGCGAAAAATGGAGGTGCTTTTAGTTTTGGTAGCTCTCTACATGGTGTTTCACAGCACTCCATGGTGCTACTGCAAGTTGTATGGTAAGTGCAGCTTCTTTGTGTGTGTGTGTGTCTGTGTGTGTGTGTGTGTGTGTCTTTGGACAGGGTGTAATAACTACAGGCTAGGTGATAGCCTTGGGCTGGCAGAGTGAAGGTAATAAACCATAAGAGTACTCCTCTCCCTTCACCCCATTCTGACAGAGGCACCACAGAGACTGCTACATTTCCCAACGCTTGACCTGTCCCGAACCTGAACTTGACTCTGTCCCCTTCACACATGCACGAATGCATGCACACACACACATACACACGAATGCATGCACACACACACACACTCTAATGGGACTAAATGGGGTTAATGGGGTGACAAGCTGAGGGCAAAGCCTGCATTACAATGCTGGCTCCTTGCCATGTTACCCTGGCACATACTGTATTTTTTTTTGTTATATATATGAAAGGAGTAAAGGCAGAGGCAAGGCATTTTTCTACTGCCTCCACAAAAGCAATAATGCAACCTAAGCACTATAAAGGACCTTGTGACTGGAAAATGCACTGTTACACCAGCAGCTTTCCTTAACCACTGTGCTTTTATTTTTTTCATTGCCATAACGGAAATTAGAGGTGGACCAATGCCAATTTGATATATGAGCAATCAATTGAAAAACAGATAAGTATAAGGTTAACACAGATTAGAGCGAGCGTAGAGCTCCTCATTGTCTTTCAAAAACAGTTTATTCATAATAGGTTAAGTGACTAAAACAAAAGAAAAAAATACATTAAAAAACAGTGGAGTAGGATAAAACAAAATTGCATTTATCTTGCATAGCCAACGGCATTTTTCTAAACATCGGGCTGCATGCCTGTGAAAGTCATAAAAAGCAGCGTTTCAACATTAAAACACTCCAGGAGAAATTTTTCCTCCATTGGAAAAGTGTTACGTCGTGCCAGAGTAATAAATCATTTTCTGATCTTGAATAGATGCTGAGCTGATACTGATGTATTGGCGGACATCTCATTTAAATGCTGTTTAAATGAGCAATGACTAATACCAGATTTAAGATTCATAATTAAAAAAGTTCTTTAATAAAACGCTGAATAGTTTATTGACATCTCTGTTGGCTCGGGGACGAATAATCAATCACAGGTGCATCTCTCTCTCTCTCTCTCTCTCTCTCTCTCTCTCTCTCTCTCCCTTTCCCACTTAATTCTCTCATCTTCAGAGATCACATCGCCAGAGGACACACGGAGGACCGAGCGGGACGCCGCTGATAATTGTGTATTGAACTGTGACAAAACATACTAGCCGTGGATGGACGGAAAAAGTCCGGCTCAGTCACCCGCTGCCTCTCCTCGCCCACCTCTCCGCTGTCTCATCGCACTTTTCCGCCATATATCAGCGCCGCGCGCCCCCTCTCTTAATGAATGCTCCCGCGCGAATGACAACCGGAAACAATCTAAGTGCAAAATAATATTAATCTCCTCTCAACACGGAATCAATTATCCGTCCGCGGCTGTCTTAAGTCTTTAAACATGCCACCGTGTCGCCCTCAGGCATCATAATCCGAGCCATATTGGAACTCATAATGAATACGGAAGCTTAGGCCGACCTGGGAATATCGCCGGGGGAATTAACGCACCTCAGATTGCTGCTGCCCCCGTGTACCAATCTCGGCAGAGCTGGCGCTTTCATGTCTGATAGTCTGATACGGGACATGTTAGAGATATTAGATGGAGCTTCACCTCGGATGGTATTACAGCATAAAGGCGAATTATGTGACGGCATCCCCGTTGTCCTTCAGTTTTCAATCTCTCCAGGACCCCACACACTCATCTTCTCCCTTCTCGGGGAAATTGCCTCTGTATCTCTACAGGCAGAGATGAGCCCCAACTGCCATAATTTAATAAACAGAAAAACATGAAGTGAAGAAAATGTTTTTTTGGGATAGTTTGGAGTTACAGTAATACACCGGTGTGATTACATGAAATGGAATTTTAGCAACATTACATAACCATGCGGAATAAAAGCCTTTTTACTCATTTTTATTTCACATAAAATCCATTTTCATATTTAAATTGTAAATAAACAAGTGAGTTGTTTGAACTGATTGGCTAAAACTGACCCACAAACTCATTTCCACACATTTAAACAGGAGTGAGACTATGAAAAAGCTGCACCACTGCCACGATGGACTCCGTTGACATGTGATGTATTGTACAATGAATACAGACGAAGTTCAACTTCATACGCCCATGTGAGCAGAGATGCTTCCTCCCTGAAATCATATAAGACAGTTTGGACATGTGAACCTCCACTCCTGGTTCTAACTGTGACTGCTGCTTCATGCAGAGTTAAATATTCTTATCAATCTGGCTCTCTTGCTAAGGCTGCATCCATCAAACCATCATCACCACATACACGAACACACTGCGCGTGAAGCATGTTAATCATTCCATCACCCCATCTCATTAGCCGAATCCAAGCAACCATGCTTAGCATGGTGGATAAAGCACATGGCATAGAAAAACTGAAGGAGTCAATTAACCTCAGTCCTCTGGTGCTTTTGAATTAGCTTCCATCAGCAGCGCAGAAATCTATCACGTTACCACACACAGGCGCAGATTTAGGAATGGACAGTTGGGAGATCTCCTGACTAACTTTTAAGGAACGCCAAAATGTCTCTATTGGGTGAGTCTTTGCATTCACAAGCACTTTTGCTTTTGATTGATAAAGCTGTCTGAGAGACAACTTCTTCATTTTCAAGGTTAAAACATCATGGAAGCACAGAATAAGCAGCTAGTCAAGCTGCTTATTCTTATTTACGACGAGAGAGGGTTATTATTTGGATATAAGATGCTTGGCAAAACTGATGGACATACTATTTAGGCAAACTCTTAAGTACTTTACGCAAACGTATTTTTACAGTCTGATGGCATCCTAAGATGGCCGTAACATTCATCAGATCAACATAACATTTGATAGGACTCAAAACAACTGTAGAACAAGAAACACATTTGGCTGATATTGAAGTAGAGAAGAAACCAAGCCTGAGAGAAGTGTAGAAAATTAACCAATAATTTTTACAGTCGAGCCAGACACAGTACTGGATGACAAAAGCCTCATCTGTTCTTACATTTGACTTCATCCCTTATATCCTGTCACAGACCTACAACAAAGCCCAGGCCGTAAGAAACAGTAACTGAACTTTGCACACAATTTCTCCTTAATGTCACGCAACTGCCCGAAGCCTTGGTTACTATAATGAGAATTTAAAGTCAATTTGTTTTCTTGAAGTGGCCCTTGTCACCATAGGATGTATGGCCTTAAGAATGGGCAAAGACTCAAGAGAGTGCCAGTCCTGGATGATACCTATGTAACTATACTACTAATAGAAGATATCAGATGCTGTTAAATAATATAAGGACAAGAGAGAGTGACAGAGAGAGTGAGGGAGAGTAGTGCAATGGATCGTTCATCTTTCCTGGGATGAACCAGCAAATATTTGCAAAGGCCTCATAAGAATATGGATGTCTGCAGGCTAAATGTGGGGTAGTTTTGTAGATCAGCCCTGACCAGCTGTAGTAATATCAAAAATCTCTACTAGTCCACTCACACTGTGTATAATGTTGGATGTGCAGAAGGCATAGTTTGCCTGTGTTTGCGTGCACGTTCACCTGTGATGCACCTCTCTTTGACTAACAGCAGAAACTGACACTGTATCACTCTGACATATGAAAAATCAGCTTTTGTATTCTGAGGGTTTTTTTGTGCAGGTTACATGCACTGTGATGGCCAGCAGGAGCAGAAGTGACTGACAGAAACAGAAAGAGAATGAGAGGGGCAGGCAGAACAAAAAGGCAGAGAGGGAGCGAGAACAATTTGATAAAATGGCTGCAGAGAATAGATGGCAATTGTAAAAAATAAATAAATAAATAAATAAAAAAGTTTAAAAAAGAAGTGTATGTACACACACACACACACACACATATCTAGACACTTTGGAGCATTTCTAGATGGTTTCTAGACTGTACTGTGCACAAATAAACCTGAATATCTCATAGAGCATGACTGTACTCACAAGAAAGTGAGAGCCAGCCTCAATTATTTATACTCAGGAACCTTAATCAGGCTGGACAGCCAATCACACACCTTCAGGGGTTAAGAGTGCATTACGATCAGCCATTATGTTGCTTGGAATCAATACCTTATTAAATAAGTACATACATCAATGCAGATGCATATACTTGCAATGCAACTTAACACAACAAAGACAGAGCTGGTTTTCTCCCTATCTCCTGTTTTTCTTAACACTCTCTCTCTCTCTCTCCCTCTCTCTCTCTTTCTCTCCCACGTTATTAACTCCTCTTTTTTTCCTTTTTCATATTTTTAATGCATCTTTTCCTCTTCAGTTAAATGTGTTGAAAGAGAACAGTGGTGGACAACAGATGGCACGGAGGATTGAGGTGTGTGTGTGTGTGTGTGTGTGTGTGAGTGGGCGAGCAGGAGATAGGTGAGACAGCTCCACAGTATCAGATGACCAGCGGGGCTCCTCTCAGGCGGCTGCATAGATAAAAGAGACATCTGGAACTCCCGTGGCCTGCTAACCGCTCAGCAAAGGTCCCTGCTCTGCTAGTTTTAAAGAAAGCAACGCAACCATACAGACACACAAAAGAGGATTTGGTTTCCGCCGGTGGTCGCTATCTTAATACGTAAGTGTTTAAATGTATATGCAATTACAAAAAAAAACAACAAAAAAACAGCTGCTTTCTCCTGGAGACGCCCAGTGCTTGTCTCTCCCTCCTGATACCAATAACCCTGCACTTCAGAGAACATCACAACTTCCCTGGAAGTCTTTTTCTCAGGAGGAGATTATTCAAATCGTCCCCCATTCTGCTTACGCAACTCGATTAAATTCCTCTTCCTCCTCCTCCTCCTGTAGAGCAATCATTAAATGGCTGCTTGCATCAGGCAGCGAACAGCTGAGAGCAAGCGTGCCTGACTCTTTCTGTGTGTGTGTGTGTGTCTATGAAGCGTGAATAATAAGAAGAATTTCCCAGAAATTAATTTCTCCAAGGGGACAAATAAAGTTGTACCACGTGTGAACTACGATAAGGGATTACGGCATATCATGTTTCTGTCACTCTCGAAAAGTGTCTTTATCTCTCTAATGACTCCTCGTTCTCCCTCTGAGCAGGATATGAATCACCACTTTGTGTGTGTGTGTGTGTGAGTGTGTGTGCATGTGTGTGTGTGCAAGTGTGCCTGTGTGGGCGGCTG